>JAJPUD010000234.1:729407-742242 GCA_023553655.1 Myrmecobius fasciatus | reverse complement strand
CGGGGGCTCCCGGCCGGGCCGGGCCGAGCCGAGCGTCAGGGGACGGGCTGAAGCGGCGGCGACTCAAACGCCGACCATGGGCCGCCCGCGGGCTGCGGCAGAGGAGGCTGAGGGGGGCGACCGCGGCGCCGGCTGGGGTTCAGGCTCAGACTCAGACTCCGACTCCTTCTCGAGGCGAGGGCGAGGTCCCGCCGGAGGAGCCGCAGCTGCCGCTACCGCCGCCGTCGCCGTGACGATGCGCCCCAACGCGCGCGCTCGCGCGCCCCCGCGTTGTTCCCCGCCTCCCTGGGCCCGGGCCGGGACTCTAAGATGGCGGCGCCACCCCCTCCCCCTCAGCCGCAGCTCGGGCTCTCCACAGGGGCGGAGCGATGGGCGGGGAAAATGGCGCGCGCACGATCGAACGGGCAGGGAGCGCGCGCGAGGGCGCGTGCCCAACAGAACCCTCCCAGAGGACCCGAGAAAGGATGTATGGATGGATGGAGCAGGAGGTCTTTGCTCTCCCTGCAGAGGAAAGCGAATTTCCTCCTCTATCACCTTCCTTCCTTAGGACACCCGCCCGTTCTAGGGGCAGCATCCCTTAAAGGAGAACCTCTCTCTGCAGCTAGTGTTCACGAGTTACCCGGGGACGGAGCCGTCCCCCACTGCCTTGGACTTTGCAGAGCGTCCCCTGGGGGTCTAGACCTTGCATTCAAAGCGACCTAGTCCGGACAGCTGAAGTCTGCAGCACCAACCCCCATCCCCACGCGTGCTTCCAGCCTCTCCACTGTGGTCCAAGCAGAGCAGTCTCATTCACCAATCAGCCCATGCCCCCCGGGAGCCGGACGTCGCTGTCCCCAAAGGGTCCTCCCCCAAGTCACTAAGAAAGGGCAATGGGAACATGGTGAGGTTTTCTCCAGTCTGTCCGGCAGCTCGAAAATGCCACAGCCGAAGATGCTCAGACAGTGCTGGCAAAGGAGCCTGGAGATAGAGCCCATCTTACGGGCTTTTCAGGCATTTTCCTTTATTTTTCCAGCGAGCTGGAATACTAATGCACGCCAGACCTCCCAGTTCCCTTCCAGCACCAAATCTAAGAAACTATAGAAATGCAGAATACACAGAAAAGAGAATTGTGTGCCTTGGTATTGAATCCTGAGCACTATCCTAGATATTCGTTCTTGAACCCCCATTCTCCACTTCTCTAAACCAAGGAACTCCCCCATTTCACTAAGATTAAGGCTTTCTGACTGTAGCACCCACACTTGACCCTGTTCCCCATCTTTATATCCATTTCTCTACAGTGTTCTCTTTGCCTTCCTCTCCAAAAGAATCTTTCCAATAAAAGACTTGACAACTGTAAGGCTCTGGAGGACATGAGTTCAAATTCTAAATTATATCTACTGCCCTGTGACTTGAAAAAGTCACAACTTCCTTGAGCCCAATTTCCAATCTGTAAAATTAAGGAGTTAGACTAAATGGCCTCCAGATCTAAGGTCTCTGACTCCATCCTGATGTCACTTTGGTCACATTGATCTCTTCTGTCTTCCCACATCATCTACTTATAAGCTTTTAGAGGGTAAGGATCCCAGCCACTTTTCCTTCCCAGAAGGGTGAGGATCCCAGCCACTTTTCCTTCACAGCAGGGTGAGAATCCCAGCTAGCTATTTTTCCTTCATAGCATCTCCTACAAACAGCACATAGAGAAAATAGAATCCATGGTAAATGTCCAATGACTGCTTATTGATAGATTTTTTTCACCTTTTATAATATTTTATTTTCCAAATACATGCAAAGATAGTTTTCAACATTCACCTTTGTAAAACCTTGTTCCCAAAATTTCTTCCCATTCTTCCCTTTCTCCCCTCTCCAAAACAGTAAGAAGTCCAATATAAGTTAAACATGTACAATTCTTCTAAATAGTTCCATATTCCTCATGCTACACAAGAAAAATCACTTATTGAAAGAATTACTGGACCATACTTTTTTCTGCTATATAAACCTTATAAGTCTTCTCTCAGGAAAAATAGACAAACGAATGAATGAATTCCTATGGGGCTCCAAGGAGGAAAAAATACATGACCCAACAATTCAATGAAAATCAAGGTGTGATGACTACAACATAAATGAAAATAATAGCCGAAAAAAAGGAGTGACTGAATTCTGAGTAATGATAAAGACAAAGCTTAGTCCTGAAAAAGAAATAAGAGAAAACCAGACCTTTTGGGGGGGGGAAGGGGAATTGCATATATTACATATGTAGTCAGATAGGATTAATGGTTTTGCTGATGGTTTAGTATCTTTTAAAAAAATTCTTGTTGTAGATGGCTCTCTGGATGGGACATAGTATTTTAGGAAATGAAAGTGATATAAAAGCAAAAGCTATCAATAAAAGTTTAAAAGAAAGAGAAAAAAAGTGTGAACACAGAATGAAGTTTCTGGATGGTGAGCCCCTCACTGAAATGTATGCAGTTCAAAGGGCAACCCAAAACTTTGGAGGATCTGACAGCCACCATCTCCTTATATCACCCCCCCATTTTCCTTTTTTAAAAAGAAAGACCATAGTGGGGGAGGGTGGGGGAGGAAGATTCTTGGGAAAGGTGGGGCAGATGGCAAGTGAGCGCAGGAAAACTTGCACATGCTGAGATTTTGCCCACATGAGGATTAGTCAGTCTGGAAAGGAGATCAGCTTGAAGAGCCCCCCAAAAAGGAGCAGTGAAATCTAATTTTCCAGTCTGTCTAACAAGACCCATTACATGACACTTTTTAAGGATTCTTCTCATGATGGATCAGCTCATCTACAAAACATCCCCCCAAATATTGACCATACAAGGCACCAAAGGGGAGGATAGATCGTGCCTGAGGTGACCCAGTTCTTCAGTGAAGGGATAGGGAATAGAGCTTGAAGGCAGACTGTGAAGGGCTTTAAATGTCAAACAGGAATTTGGCATGGCCAATCAATTTGATTGCCCTAGGCCCTCCTTACAGTTGGGGAGGGTACTTGCTGCTTATGTTTAGATAATGGGATGTGGGGGGAGCAAAGCCCAGGGAAAAATAGTATCTCTGTCAGCTGGTACCAAAGGCGGAAAAAAAGACACAACACAAGGCATCTGTATGGCTGCATTGTCCCCTATAAAACTGCACACACACACACACACAAACTCAACTATGGCTGTCCACAAGAAACTTGGTACCTTCATCATAACACATGCGACTTGACATATCTCAAAATAAATACCTGTATTTCATGGACAGAAGAGAGGGAATTTTCTCTAAGAGAATATGCATTTATCAAAAGTCATATTTAAAAGCATCATCACACCCTCCCACTACGTGTTTCATTCCAGGCTTGCTTCCTACTCCTAGTCCTGGCTCTGAATCAGACTTTAATCTCTACCCTCCTTCCTTCCTCAGGAAAGATCACAGGATTTAGAACTGGGAAGGATATTTGAGCTCATTTTTCTGAACACTCTCATTAATCTTTTTTGGGGGGGCAATTGAGATTAAGTGACTGGCCCAGGGTCACACAGCTAATAAGTACCTGAGGGTGAATTTGGCCTCAGATCCTCCTGACTCCAGGAAAGGTGCTCTATCCACAAGCCACCTAGCTGCCCTCCTCATTCACTCTTTGTGCAGACTGAGAGACAAAGAAAGGAAGACACATGCCCAAGACCATGCAGCAGGTGAGGGACATGGCTTGGATTTAAACTTGCTTGGTAAATATCATTTCTAAAAAAAGGAATTAAACCTGGTTATTCATCAATGGAAAGTATACTGGTGGGGGCTTGTGATTGACAACCTCAACACTTTTAGCTGCTTTCAAAAGAGTTACCCCAACAGAACATTAAGGGAATAGTAGTAATTGCTCTCTGGGGACCTGGCCTGCCAATTTAAAGATTTAGGAAAGAAGCACTGAGAGTCTAAACATATATATGCATACATACACATACATATATACATTTTGTTTTTCCAATTAGAACAGATATAATAACTAACATATAATAATAGCTAGCATTCACATAACACATTAAAGTTTGCAAAATACCTGACATACATTATCTCATTTGATCCCCACAACAATTCTATGAACTACGGCAGGAACTTTTGTCTTTATATCCAATGATTAGCACAGTGCCCAACACATAATAAATGTTTAATTCATTGATGTGTATTCACTGATGACATGTATGAAATGATACAGAGTGAACATAATAAGAACAATGACCACCATGACATAAAGAAAAACAACAATGGAAGACATCAGAACTCTGATCGATGCAGTAACTAAACTTTGCTTCAGTGAATTGTGGATAAAGCATGTCTTCTTCCTTTCAGATGAGAGGTATTATATTATATTATATTGTATTATATTGTATTAATTATATTAATTATATTAATTATATTATATTATATTATATTATATTATATTATATTATATTATATTATATTATATTATATTATATTATATTATATTATATTATATTATATTATATTATATTATATTATATTATTGAGCATACATTGTCTGACATGGCCTATAGATTAAAGCAGAAGCTCAGAGGAACTACAGAATTATGTGACATATCAATAAGCATTTTTTAGCTTTTTATTTTTAAAATACATGCATAGATAATTTTCAACATTCACCCTTGGAAAATCTTGTGTTCCAGACTTTTTCTCCCTCCCTTCTCCCCACTCCCTCCCTTAGAAAGCAAGTAATCCACTATATGTTAAATATGTGCAATTCTTCTATATATATTTCCACAATTATCATGCTGCACAAGAAAAATCAGAAAGAAAACAAAAAGCAAAAACAACAACAACAACAAAAGTGAAAAAACAATCCTCTTTCTGGATGCAGACGACTCTTTCCATCACAAGTCTTTTGGAAGTGACCTGAATCACCTTGCTGTTGAAAAGAACCATCTCCATCAGAATTGATTATTGTATAATCTTGTTGTTGCTGTGAATAATGTTCTCTTGGTTCTGCTCATTTCATTAGGATCAGTTCATGTAAGTCTCTCCAGGCCTCTCTGAAGTCATCCTGCTGATCATTTCTTACAGAACAATAAAATTCCATAACATTCATATACCATAATTTATTCAGCCATTCTCCAACTGATGGGCATCCACTCAGTTTCCAGTTCCTTGCCATACAAAAAGGGCTACCACAAACATTTTTGTACATGTGGGTTCAATAAGCATTTATTAAGCACCTACTTGACTCCGTGGAGTCTGGAGTCAGGAAGACCTGAGTTCAAATCCAGCCTCAGACACCAATTTTGTGACACTGGCAAATCCCTTAATCTCCCCTTGCCTTAATTCACTGAAGACGAAATTGGCCAACTACTCTAGTATCTTTGCCAAGAAAATCCCATGGGTATTATCATATCACCAAGACCTGTACATAAATGATCAACAATAACAAAGCACCTACTATGTACCAGATGCTATGCTAGATACTGGATACAAATACAATGAATAAAATAAAAATAATTCCTACTCACAAGGAGCTTACATTCTAATTAGGATTTAGAGCAAGAAGGGGAAGTAGGATCATGTAGTCCTACCTCCTCAAGGGAGGCTGAAGGAGCATTCAATTGTTCTGGGTTCAAATTCAACTTCTGATATTTACTACCTTTTTGACTTTAGGCAAGTCACATAACCACTCCAAGCCTTAGTTTCCTCAGCTATAAAATAAAGAAATTGGACAGGAGGGCCTTTAAGATCCTTTCTGGTACCAGGTGAGCCTATAAAACTATCAGCCTGGGAGCTCCAAATTTCCAGCCCTTTCCCTGCTTTGGGGAGGCCCCATCATTTCTGCTCCATAAGGTGAGGACCTTGTTCTATCATTTATAAGTGGCTCAGCTCGATCTCTTAATTATTTTAGGCCTGTGTGCTTGATTATTTTCTTCTCAAAACAGTTATTCAGTGCTATGGAATATTATTGTTCTATAAGAAACGACCAGCAGAATGATTTCGGAAAAGCCTGGAGAAACTTGCATGAACTGATGCTAAGTGAAATGAGCAGAACCAGGAGATCATTTTACATGGCAACTAAATGATTATACAATGATCAATTCTGATGGATGTGGCTCTTTTCAACAATGAGATGATCCAAACCCATTCCAATTGTTCAGTGATGAAGAGAGCCATCTACACTCAGAGAGAGGACCGTGGGACCTGAATGTAATTCACAACATAGCATTCTCACTCTTTTTGTTGTTATTTGCTTGCATTTTATTTTCTTCATCATTTTCTTTTCTGGTTTGATTTGATTTTTCTTGTACAGCAAGATAATTGTATAAATATGCATGCATGTATTGGATTTAACATATATTTCTACCATGTTTAACATATATGGGTCTATTTGCCATCTAGGCGAAGGGGGTAGGAGAAAGGGGGGAAAACTGGAACACGAGGTTTTGCAAAGGCTAATGTTACAGAATTACCTATGCGTATGTTTTGAAAAATAAAAACTTTTAATAAAAAATTTTTTTAAAACAGTTATTCAGGAAATGAGGTGACTAAAGAGAAGATGTTCCCTTTGATTCTTGGGAGGAGGTTGCACTCATTGGTTTGCTGGGGAAGAAAGGTTTATTGTTTTGTTTTGTTTTTTGGTAGGGTTTCTCCCCCAATTCCTCCCTGGGATCCAAATCACTATTGATCAGAGAAATGCAAATTAAGACAACTCTGAGGTACCACTACACACCTGTCAGATTGGCTAAAATGACAGGAAAAGATAACAATGAATGTTGGAGGGGATGTGGGAAAACTGGGACACTGATGCATTGTTGGTGGAACTGTGAACGGATCCAACCATTCTGGAGAGCAATTTGGAACTATGCTCAAAAAGTTATCAAACTGTGCATACCCTTTGACCCAGCAGTGTTTCTATTGGGCCTATATCCCAAAGAGATCTTAGAGGAGGGAAAGGGACCCACATGTGCAAGAATGCTTGTGGCAGCCCTTTTTGTAGTGGCAAGAAACTGGAAACTGAATGGATGCCCATCAATTGGAGAGTGGCTGAATAAGTTATGGTATATGAATGTTACGGAATATTATTTTTCTGTGAGAAACGACTAGCAGGACGATTTCAGAGAGGCCTAGAGAGACTTGCATGAACTGATGCTGAGTGAAACGAGCAGAACCAGGAGATCATTATACACAGAAACAACAATATTACATGATGATAAATTCTGATGGACATGGCTCTCTGAAACAAAGAATTGTCTCAAACCAGTTCCAATTGCTCACTGAAGAAAACCATATACACCCAGAGAGAGGGATATGAAATATGGACCACAACATAACATTTTCATGCTCTCTATTGAGGTTTGCTTGCATTGTGTTTCCTTTCTCTGATTTTCTTTTTTTTTCTTGCAGATAGGATTTTTCTTGCACAACTTGTCAAGTATCTCAACATTATTAATATGTAGTGGACTTCCTGCCGTCTAGAGGAGGGGAGGGGACTGGGGATAAAATTTGTAATGGAAAGCTTTGTAAAGATCAATGCTGGGGAACTACCCATACATATGGTATACAAATAAAAAAATGAATTCAATTAAATCAAATCCTACTTCAACAACATAGCTTATGCCTACCTCCTTTCTACCCTTACTTCTGATCAGGATTATTGCAGAAATTTTCTAATTGATTTCCCAACCTCTTCCTTCTCCAATCCATCCTCAGCACACCTACTATATTCTCTTTAAAAAAATCAACTTTATTTTAAGTTCCAGATTTTCTCCTTCCACCCACCTTTCCCCTCCCCATTGAGAAGGCAAGAAGTACAATTCTTATTGTACACATGAAGTCATGCAAAACGTATTTCCACATTAGCCATATTGAGAAAGAGACATAGAGACACAAAGAAAGAAATATACTTTACTCTGCACTGAGTCTGATCAACTTTCTGTGATAGGCACTATGTTTCATGATTGGAATCCTTTGAAATTGTAGTATGTCATTGTGTTGATTAGTTCCTAAGTCTTTCACAATTGATTATCTTTATAATATTGCTGTTACTATGTAAATTATTGTCCTTGTTCTGTTCACTTCACTTTACGTGAATTCGCATAAGTCTTCCCAGGTTTTTTTTGAACCCACCCTTTAACATTTCTCACAGAACAATAATGTTTCTTTGCAGTCATATCACAGCTTGTTCAGTCATTCCTCAACTAATGGGCATCCCCTCAGATTCTAATTCTTTGCTACTGAAAAAAGAACTGCTACAAATATTTTTGTACACAGAGGGCTTTTCTCTTTTTCTTTTCTCTCTTTGGTGCATAAACCTAATAGTAAGATTGCTGGATCAAAAGGTATGCACAGTTTCAAAGCACTGTGGGCAATTTTCTCTTCAGAATGGTTGCACTAGTTCACAGCTCAATCAACCATTCATTATTGTACCTATTTTCCTACACGTCATCCAGCATTTGTAATTTTTCTTTCCTGTCACCTTAGCCAGTTTTAAGAATATATGAAGGTACCTCTGAATTGTTTTAATGTATATTTCTCTAGTTATTAGTGATGTATATAATCATTGATAGCTTTAATTTCTTCCTCTCAAAATTGTTTATTCATAATCCCTTCACCATTTATTAGCTGGGGAATGGCTCTTGTTCTTATAAATTTGGTTCAGTTCCCTATATGTTTGAGAAATTCAATTCAGTAAGCATTTATTAAACACCTACTATGTGCCAGCCATCGTGGTAAGAGCTAAGGAGAAACAAAAAGACAGTTTCTACCCTAAAGGAGCTTACAATCTAATAGGGGAGGCAACATGCAAACAAATCTATACCAAGCAAAATGTATATATAAGAACTTCATCAGAGAAACTTGCTGCAAAGATATTTTCCTCAGGTTTCTGAGGAATTTTCTTCTAATTTTAGCAGAATTGAATTTGTTTGAGGGGGGAAAATTTTTTTTCCAATTTTATCTAACCAAAATTAGACACTATCTCCCACAAACCTCTCTCTCTTGATTGGTCATGAAATCTTTCCCTATCCATAAATCTGATAGGTATTTTCTTCCATGCTCCACTAATTTGCTTATGATAGCAGCCTTTATGTCTAAATCATGTACCCATAGCTTATCTTGTTATATACATTGTGAGATGTGGGTCTATCCACAGTTTCTATCAGACTGATTTCCAGTTTTCCCTTTCAACTTTCAGATTGTCATTAACTTGTAAACACTGGATGTTGGGATCCTCCAACAGGGAGGAGGATATCCTGATATCTGCCCCCTCCTATTTTTCACAAACACCAAGATCCAGGAGAAGAACTACATCACAGCTCGGATCCCATCAGCCTAAGGATGGTCTCACCTTCCTATGCAGCTCTTCTAAAGCTCCCAGCCCCAGAAGCACATCCTATAAGGTAAGGCTCAATCCTTGTTGGATACCCGAAGCACTAGGAAAGATCCCTGCTGCCTGACTGAGTTTCTTTGCTTCAGATCTCTGTCCCATTTGTTGGACAGTCCAATTTGTAGAATCTACAGGGACTATCATGTGCCTCTGGCTACTCATTTCCTATTTCCTTTGGGTCTTCAATAACCCCCCAACCCTACCCCCCTCAACTCTCTCTGCTTTGAAAGGTCCTTGCTTTTCTTTCTGAGTGGACTGATTTCAGGGATGCAAATGAAAGTATCAATAGTCTTAGCAAGTCCTAGTAAGAAAATCTTTTCCCCTGACAGTTATAGGAGAGTTCTGAGAATTATCAGTAAGCATTGATGTTCTGGCTTATCAGAAGCAATGGAGACCAGAAGAGAGGTTTCATATAAAACAGTGGAAGTGCAGGAGGAAAGACCAAAGCCCATTGGAGTCTTGGTTCTGCTCTCTTATAGGTGAAAACAGGGGACATTGAGCTGGAAGGGACATTAAAACAGAATGTCAGAGCTGGGAAGACCCTCAGAATAGGAAATGAGAGGAATCTGAGAACACAGGATGTCAGAGCTAGGAGGGCCCTTAGAATACAGGATGTCAGAGCTGGGAGGGCCCTTAGATCACAGGATGTCAGAGCTGGGAGGGCCCTTAGAACCCAGGAGGTCAGAGCTGGGAGAGCCCTTAGAACCCAGGATGTCAGAGCTGGGAGGGCCCTTAGAACCCAGAATGTCAGAGCTGGGAGAGCCCTTAGATCACAGGATGGCAGAGCTGGGAGGGCCCTTAGAACCTAGGATGTCAGAGCTGGGAGGGCCCTTAGAGCACAGGAGGTCAGAGCTGGGAGGTCCCTTAGAACACAGGATATCGGAACTGAGAACAGTCTTAGTAGTCATTTAGTCCAACCATTCATTTTCACTGAAGAAGCACTTTAGAATGCAAAAACTGAAGTGAATCCCTGAGGTCACACAGGTAGGAAGCAGGATAATTCCGATTGAATGCCATGATTTGGGGTTTCAAATTTAGTGACATTTCCACTACACTATACATACTCTTTCAGTGGATTGAAGGGTGTTGAAGGCAAAGGTAGCCCCATGAGAGAGTTACCATGGCAATAAGAAGTCAGGAGAAAGTTCATGGGGTAAAGGGGACAATATTGCACTGCACTGTGACACAGACTGGCGAGTGACACATACTATAAGGTGGCCAGAACACCTCTGCATGAGAAAGAAGCATTATGGACTCTCTGGGAGAAAGCCTCAGGAGCCCTGGGCTAAGTTACTCTTCAGAGCTCCTATTTCTACTGAAAATTGGGCTGAGAAACAAACACCTGCGGGGTGGGGGTGGGGGAATCAGTCCATAAGAATTTATCATGGTAAGCAGCTAATGAAATAAAGCAAAGAGCCAAAAAGGACACTCATTAATCAGGTAACTATGGGCAAGTCATTTAATCTGTCTATACTTCAGTTTGCCCATCTATGAAATGGGAACATTATGACTTCTCTCACAGGATTATTGTCAGGAAAGCATTACCAAAAGCTTAATATAGAAATGTGAGCTACTCTTTTAAATACCAAAAGTATTCTGAGCATAGTCTAGGAAAGACATACAACATTTTGGGGCTGAGGTAGGGGATCCCAAAGCTCAAGTCAGCCTCCAATTCTCTTGCCTCCCAGAAATGAAGAGGTTAAAATTAGTAACAGAACACAGAAACTGAGCTTGTGCACTAAGAAGACTCAAGGAGATAACAGGATCAATGAACAAGCATTTATTAAGCACCTATTATGTGTGCTAATATATATATATATGTATATATATATATATATATGCTAAGGATATAAAAACAAAGAGCACCAGTAAGGAGATTATATCCTGATGAGAGGGACAAGTACATACATAGGCATATGCAGCATATATAAAAATAGAATAATTACAAACATATAAAAATATTTAACTATTTTATATGATTTAACTATCTCATAACTATACGTGTAGAAAGGAATATATATAGAAAGAGACAGAGAGAATACATATAGAGAGAGAAGGAGGGAAAGGAGGGAATAGGAGGGAAAGAAGAAGGGAAGAAAAAAATAGTAAATACAAGGTAATTTGAAAGGAAGGGCACTACAATTCAAATATACTTTTGATGGGTAGAGCCATATGCATCCAGAAAAAGACTATCAGGACCAAACATGGATCACAACATAATTTTTTCACCTTTTTTGTTGTTGTTTGCTTGCTTTTTGGGTTTTTTTCTCATTTTTTTCCCTTTTTGATCTGATTTTTCTTGTGCAGCATGATAAATGTAGAAATATGTATAGAAGAATTATACATGTTTAACCTATATTGGATTACTTGCTTTGTCTAGGGGAGGGGTGAGGGAAAGGAGGAAGAAAAATTTGGAATACAAAGTTTTGCAAGGGTGAATCTTGAAAATTATATTTGCATATATTTTGAAAATAAAAAGCTATTATTTAAAATAAAAAAGGAAGAAAGGCACCAGAAGTGGCAAAGATTGGTCAGTCAGTCACTATTGATTAAGCACCTTCTGTGTGTCAGGCACTATACTAAGTGCTAAGGATATAAAATCCCAGCAAGGAGATTACATCCCAATGAGAGAGACAATTACATATATAAATGTACGCAGCCTAAATAAAAATATGAATATATATTTAACTATCAAATGATCTCATATCTATATATGTAGAAATGAATATAGATAGGAAGGGAGGGAGGAAGAAAAGAAGGAAGGATGGAAGGAAGGAAAGAAGAAAGGAAGGAAAGAACTAAGATGAGAGATGGAGGGAAAAGGGAGAGGAGGAGAGCAGAAAGGAAGGGGAGAAAAAGAAAGAAAGAAGGAAAGAAAGGAAGGAAGGAAGGAAGGAAGGAAGGAAGGAAGGAAGGAAGGAAGGAAGGAAGGAAGGAAGGAAGGAAGGAAGGAAGGAAGGAAGGAAAGAAGGAAAAAGATGAGGGATGGAGGGAAAAGGGAGAGGAGGAAAGCAGAAAGGAAGGGGAGAAAAAGAAAGAAAGAAGGAAAGAAAGAAAGAAAGGAAGGAAGGAAGGAAGGAAGGAAGGAAGGAAGGAAGGAAGAAAGAAAGAAAGAAACAAAAAGAAAGAAAGAAAGAAAGAAAGGAAAGAAGGAAAGAAGGAAATAAGATGAGGGATGGAGGGAAAAGGGAGAGGAGGAAAGCAGAAAGGAAGGGGAGAAAAAGAAAGGAAGGAAGGAAGGAAGGAAGGAAGGAAGGAAGGAAGGAAGGAAGGAAGGAAGGAAGGAAGGAAAAAAGGAAATAAGATGAGAGATGGAAGGAAAAGGGAGAGGAGGAAAGCAGAAAGGAAGGGGAGAAAAAGAAAGAAAGAAAGAAAGAAAGAAAGAAAGAAAGAAAGAAAGAAAGAAAGAAAGAAAGAAAGAAAGAAAGAAAGAAGGAAAGAAAGAAAGAGAAAGAAAGAAAGAAAGAAAGAAAGAAAGAAAGAAAGAAAGAAAGA
>JAJPUD010000234.1:663158-729397 GCA_023553655.1 Myrmecobius fasciatus | reverse complement strand
AAAGAAAGAAAGAAAGAAAGAAAGAAAGAAAGAAAGAAAGAAAGAAATGAAGGAAGGAAGGAAGGAAGAAAGAAAGGAAGGAAGGAAGGGAGGGAGGGAGGGAGGGAGGAAAGGAGGGGGGAAGGAAAGGAGGAAGAAAATAGGAGGTAGTTTGAAAGGCAGGGCACTAGAAGATTAGTCAGTCACTAGTATCGATTAAGCACCAGTTACTATGTGCCAGGAGCTGTGCAAAGCCTGGGGATGTAAAGCAGTGCTTCATCAGGGGTCATCTGGTTGGACCTTTCCTATTACCGACAAAGGAAAGCTCTGAAGGCCCCAAGGGCAGAGCCAAGGACACACAAGTAATAAGAGGTGAGGTGGGGATTTGCACTCAGTTCCCCCGATGCCCGCTTCATCCGCTGCCCCCTTCTTGGAGAGCCGAGGATGCCCCGACCTCATCCCCCTCCCATTTTTCCCACCCACCGAGATGCAGGAGCGGAGAAAAGCTGCGCGTCAGTCCCGGAGCCCATCCTCAGCAGCACGTCAGGGCCCAAAATAGACCTCCTGAGTCATCCTCCCTCCGGGTGGGAAAGAACAAAGCCGCCCCAGCCCCCAGACTGCGGGCGCAGCTCTGCCGCCCCCGAGGGCGCGCCTGCCTCGGCGGCCTGACTGAGCCCCAGCCCAGCTAGTCTCCGGGCCCAGGTTACTGCAGCAACAGCAAGGAGAGGTTCGGACGCTTCCGTCTCGCCGGGCAAGGTGCGGAGCCGGGCGTCCTGCCTCGGTGCCGGCGCCAGGGAAGCCGTCGAAGCGGGAGGAGGGGACGGGACTGGGTCCCAATCAGGAGCATCTCCCCTCCCCTCGTGGGGACCCTCCTGGCTGGGGAGAGGGGAAATAAATGTTAATTTATTCTTCTCTGTTAATTTGAAAAGGAGCATAAACAGCAGAGCTCCCGTTACTGAGTTCTTCCGAGGGTGTACTTTAAGCCCAATTATGTGCGATTAGTGTATTTGCTCTTTGTTCCTGAGGCATATTAATTGCATAGCTAGCATTCGAGCAATTAACTCAATTATGGGTTCTCTCCTTTCCAGGGAGCCACAATTTTGTACATTTGCTTCAAAAGGAGCAGATGGAGGAAAAAGGTCATTTTAGGAGAAGGTGAAGGGAACTCTCTGCTCCGTTCCCCTTTCCCCCCTAACAACTCCTCCGCCTAGGTAGAATCGAGGTAAGAATCCCCCAAGCCAAGTTCCTTAGATGAGAGATATGAAGTAAATGGATGAATTATTAGCGAAAAAGTCTTCCGTCAAAGACGTCACCATTAAGAATGTTCTGACATTTGGAAAGTGATTGACGTTTTGCGTTGTGCTCCACATGTATCATCTCATTTGAGTCCCTGATCTTCCCTGTGAGGGAGCTACTAAGGATGTTATTATCCCCATTTTACAGATGAGGAAACTGAGGCTCAGAGCTCTTCATTGACTTGAATGGAGTCACAAATCAAGGAGCTGACAGAGGAAAGTTGCGAATCCAAGTCATAGGATCTAGAGCTGGAAGGGCCCTCATAGTCCAACCCCTTCATTTTATAAAGGAGGAAACTCACTGTGATTCCGGAGCACTCAGCTAGGAAGTGTCTGAGGCAGAATTTGAACCCAGGTCTTCCTGACTCTGAAGCTCAGCATTCTAACCATTATGCCATCCTGCCTCTAATTTACCCAGCTCCCTAGAATGGAGGCTTTGACAATATCTTTTAATCTTCCCTTTCTTCTCCTTACTCTCCTCCCCCCCATTAAGGTGAATATAATCATCACTGAAATCTATTATATAAGCTCCACCCATATTATCTCGTTTGAAGGGAAAGGGATAATACTCTGGGGAAAAATACTGGCCTTCGAGTCAGAGTTTTGTTCAAATCTCTCCTCTGAAGCTGATTACCTTTGTAGCCTCAGTTTCCTCATCTGTAAAATCAAGAGGTTGGACTCCATGACTTCTAAGATCTCTTCCCATTCTAAATCTATGATCCTCTTAGACCTCATTAGCTCACACTCTGTGTGTGTGTGTGTGTGTGTGTGTGCTTACTGATTTCAGCTTCCCTGAGAGGCAGGAGACCTGAAAGCTGCCCACATCCTCTCTCTCCTGCTGGGAGAACCAGAGCTTTGGGCTTCAAGGCTGAGTAGGAGCTGGGTTCCCCTGTACAGATCCAAAAACCCTGTGTGCCTCCTCCAGACTCCACCCAGATGTTGTTTTGGCACTTGGAATAATCACTCACATCCCTAAAGCTCAAAACTCACATCCCTAAAGCACTTTCAACCTTCTGAAATACCTTGCTCACAGTAACCCCTGAGATGATAACAGCCAACATTTGATAACACTTATTTTGTACCAGGCACTATGCTAAATGCTTTACAACTATTATTTCATTTGATCCCCCAGTTAATTTTGGGAGATAGGTGCTATTATTCCCATTTTACAGAAAAGGAAACTGAGGCAGACATTAAGTGACTCGCTTAGGTCCAAAAGCTAGTATTTGAAGTTGGATTTGAATTTAGGATTCCAGGCTCAGTTCTCTATCCACTGGGTCACCTAGCTACCTCGGATAGTTATTTCCATTTTAAAGATGAAGTGTCAAAAGCTGAAAGGAGGGACCCTCTGGTACAACCCACACTCAGGAGCTTACTGCTACCAGTCCTCCCCATTGGTAAATTGGTCAGTGTGAGCATTTACTGCATGCAACTGGAAATCAAGGTCTGATATATTGTTTTGTTCATTGTTGATTTTAAAAAGTGATAACGATCTAGTGAGCAATGCAGATAAAACCCAAAGGTGTGTCCTGTGTACATTTGCTCCACTGGACAGTGGCTACTTAAACATTTAGCAGCACATACCTGCATGCCTAAAATAGAATTCTGTTTCCAGCACCCCAACTATAGATCATGTGCTGCAAGACCTCCAGCATGGGAGATCCCAGCACCTTTGGGGACAGTGCAAGCTACTTTGGGGCAGCTCTCATGGTTAGTGAGTTCTTCCTAACATTGAGCAGAAGAAAGAAGGAGGATGAGGAAGAAAAGGAAGAAGAAGAGAAAGAAGAAGGAGAAGAAGGAGGAGGAGGAGAAGAAGAAGAGAAAGAAGGAGGAGGAGAAGGAGAAGAAAAAAAGGAGAAGGAAAAGAAGGAGGAGGAAGAGGAGGAGGAGGAAAAAAAGAAGGAAGAGGGAGGAAGAGGATGAGAATGATGGTGATCCTGATGCTGATGGTGAGGAGAAAGAGGAAGAAGAGAGGAGAAGTACAGGGAGGATAAGGATGATGATGATGATAGCTAACCTTTATAAAGCACTTTAGGGTTTGCAAAGCCTTTCTTCTTGCAGCTTCCATACCTTGCTCCTCTGAAGCCAAGAAGATCCAGCCTAAATCCCTCTTCCATATGACATCCTTCAAATATTGGAACCCCGCTATAATGAACGCCCTTCTCCAGGTCACATCTCAGGTTCCTTTAGCTGATCTTCATAAGATGAGATATCAGACTTTCTCCATCCCAGTTGCCCAGATATTTTCCCAATTTAATCCAACTTTTACTAAGCACCAACCCAATGCAAAGTACTATGTTAAGTCCTAGGGAGCCAAAGACCAGTCTATGCCCTCAAGGAGCTAAAGTAAGTTATGACTTGGACGGTTAAGAGGAAATATAATATGTACATAAGCAAGAAAATGTCAGATAATTCTAGGAGGGAGAGACAAGGTAGGATGATCAGGAAAGATTTCATGGGGGAAAAGGCTTCTTAATGTGAGATCAATGGTTAGATTTCAGGAAGTATGTAAACTCTGATGAGAAAACAATGATGATGATAATGATATTTCATATAATCTATACCCTATTAATTATTATAATTTCAATATCATTTGTTTCCTTTGTAAGCCTCTGTGCATTTAAAAACTTGATTCTGGGGCAGCAAGATGGCACAGTAGATAGAGCACTCACCCTGAAGTCAGGAGAACTTGAGTTCAAATTTGACCTCAGACACTTAACATTTCCTAACTGTGTGACCTTGAACAAGTCACTTAAGCCCAATTGCCTTCCAAAAAAAAATTTAAAAAAAACATGATTCTGAGAAGAGGGTCTATGGACATCCCCAGAATGACTATCAAAGGGATTCAGGGCACAAGAAAAGGTAAAGAATATCTGATATATATATATTGCTTGCTGTCTTGGGGAAGGGGAAGGTAAGAGAGGGAGGGAGAAAAAAATTGAAACACAAAATCTTACAAAAATGAATGTTAAAAACTATCTTTACAGGAAATTATAAAAAATAAAATACTACTGAGAAAAATAGATAGATATATACATTCATAGATTTTCACCTAAAAAAAGAATCTCTGATATAGAAGATGGCACTTGAAGAGAGGCTTGAAAGAAAGTAGGGATGCTAAAAAGTCAAGGGGAGGAGGGAAAGTGTTTCCAGCATAGGGGTCAGGATGATGGAAGGTGGGGGAGGTCTGCCCCATTCTAGGCTGCCCTGGATGGCCTCTGATGCTTCTTCCAATTTCCAGAACCTGAAATTCTGCAAGGGTCTGATCTCTTGTTGACATTGCCTTTGGTGAGGAGAATGGAGGGGTGGGGAAAGAGGGAACAGCCCCTGCCTAATGTCCTTCAAGGCTTTAATCTCCCTAAGCCTCTCTGAAGCTCTATCCCAGCCAGGTATAAACTAATCCCTCCACATCCCTGTGTGTGTGTATGTGTGTGTGTGTGTGTGTGTGTTTGTTGAAGGTGGGGGTGGGGGTCCAGAATCCCCTCGTGTTTCCATTCAGGCACTAGGGACTCCTGGAAGGAGGCCACATCCATAGGCCCACACGCTTCCTGAGGAATAGGAGGACGGAGCCAGAGAGGCTGGACTGGACATGGGGGAGCAGGGACAAGGCTCCAGCTGCTCATCTGAAAAATCTTCAGCATGAGCTCCACCCAGGAACTATCCCAGGAGAAAGGGGACTTTGGGTCCCCCACCAGCTCCTCTGGTTTGAGGGAGAATCATTTGAATGTTGCATGCCTGGCTTCCTAGTAGGCTCTTGGCCCTGTGTGACAGGAAGCTGCTCTATGGAGGCTCCTTCCCCACTCCAGGGAATGAGTCCTGGCCTTCAGCCCAGCATCTGACCTCTAACCTGACATCTCCTCTAACTAGGGGGAATGGGAGCAAAGATTCAGGGTGGGAAACACAAAATCAGAATCACTGATTGCAAAGCACAGACTCACAGACAGGGCTCCTACTCCCCTAGGACCTCAGCAAACCTCTCCCTAGCCTCTGCCTCTTGCACCATGAAACTTGAGGCCCCAGGGTACACATGCAGAGTGCTGGATTGGAGATAAAGGGTTTGGAACTGGTTCCAGTCCTGATTTTGTCATGTATCAACTGCAGGAACTTAGAGAAATTACTCGACCTTTCTGGGCCTTGGTTTCCCCATCTGTAAAATGGGAGGCTGGTCTATATGTCTTTTGGGTTAAATCTATGACATTGTGACGCTCAGTACTCAAGAGTATGGCTTCAGATGGCATGGTCTGATGGGTAGGATGCTGCAATGAGATATTTCTTTATGATATATTATATTAGGAATTCCTTTTACATAAGAATCTCCTATATCATAAAGATTGCATTTTATGATTGCTAAGCCTCTTTCCATTGCTCAGATTCTGTGATTTTGTGAGCATGGGGAAGAAATATAGGTTTAGAATCATAACTAGGGAAGGGCAACTGGCATTCTGGCCCAGGGCACTGGGCACCGGGCCAAATTTTGAGGCTCTTGTCAGTGCTTGCATTCCTCAGGCAGCAAAGAAACAACTGAGCACCCAGTTGAGAATAATTATTTAAAACAGTAAGTCACCAGATGGGAAGGGAAGAGAACAAGCATTTATTAAGCGCCCACAATGTAATAGGACCTGTTCTAAGCACTTTATAAATTTGATCCCTGCAACAATCTTGGGAGGTAGATGCTATTATTACCTCCATTTTATGCGTGAGAAATATGAAGCAGAAAGAGATTAAGTGACTTGCCCAAAAATACAGAGCTAGAAAGTATCTAAGGCTAGTTTTAAATAGAGGTCTTCCTGACTCCATGCTCAGTGCTCTACCCACTGCACCATCAGCTAGAATGACTTTAGCTATCATCCAGTAACCCCCCCCCTCATTTTATAAAGGGAATATTGATTCCTGAGGAACTCAAAGGGCTCTCTACAAGGTCAAATAGGGTGCAAGTAGTAGACTCAAGGTCCATTGGTCCCAAAGCCAAAACCAGTGGTTTTTCCATTTGACTGTGCTGAAAGAATTTTTGTCTTTGTAGATCCTTGGGTGCTGAGCAACTAAGTACTTCCTTTTTAAGGGAGCCAACAGAAATTCTGTTTGTCTGGAAAATGAATTCAACACTTAACTTACTGATGTTCCTTAATAAGCTGGTGGGGGCACTAGCCAGAAACCCAAGAAAAGTTCAGCCCAAGGTGCTGCCACTGTCCCATTCAGGTGACAGGTTAGGCCCCAGGACTCACTCAGTTTCACCCAATAGCAATGAAATCTAAGATGAATATAGCCCCCCATCTATCAGTAAGGAAGAAAATAAGCATTTTTAAAATACCTACAATATTCCAGGCACTGTTTCACTGTTAAGGAAATTGAGGCAGGCAGAGGTGGGAGAAGTTGACCAGGGTCACAATCTACATTTTATTTTATTTTTAATTTATGAAATAAAACAAGCATTTCCATAACATAGTACAATAAAAATGATTGTATGTGAAAGTAAAAATCTACTATGCACAACTTGTTAAATCTACAAGAAAATTTTTGTGTAATTTTTTTCCTCTTTTTCTTCCATCCCTTTCCCTTTTCCTAAAAATAGTTACTGTAGACACAAATAAGTATATGTATGTAAAATTGTCCTATATATATATATATATGTATATATATATTTATCAATTCTTTCTCTAGGTCACAAATACATCTTCCTTCATAGATCCTTTATGATTGGGTAATTATAATAGTCAAAATAATTTATTCTCTCAAAGTTGTTCTCAAAATAATATCTCTCTGATGAAAGCCATCTATATCCAGAGAGAGGACTGGGGGAATTGACAGTGGGTTGCAACATAGCATTTTCACTCTTTTTGTTGTGGTTTGCTTAATTTTTATTTTCTTTCTCATTTTTTTTCATTTTTTATGTGATTTTTCTTGTGCAGCAAGATAATTGTTTAAATATGTATGCCTATATTGCATTTAACGTATATTTTTATCATGTTTAACATATATTGGATTGCATGCTATCTAGGGGATGGGGTGGGGAAAGGGAGAAAAATTGGTACAGAAGGTTTTTCAAAGGTCAAAGTTGGAAAAATTATTCTTGCATATGTTTTGAAAATAAAAAACTTCAACATAAAAATAATATCTCTCTTATTATATGCAATGTTTTCTTGGCTCCATTCATGCCCCGAGCTCTATCCACTGAACCACCTAGCTCTAACCTTGTCTCTAACAAGCATTTATTATATATCTACTATGTGCTAAGCTGGTGCTACAAAGATAAAGCTGAAATAGTCTCTGGCCTTAAGGAACTTCTTTTCTTTTTTTTTAAAGCTTTTTATTTTCAAAACATATGCATGGATAATTTTTCAGCATTGACCTTTACAAAACCTTGTGTTCCAAATTTTCCCCTCCTTCCCCCCACTCCCTCCCCTAGATGGCAAGTAGTCCAATATATGTTAAACATGTTAAAATATGTGTTACATCTCATATATGTAAACCTATTTTTACAATTATCTTGCTGCGCAAGAAAAATCAGATCAAAAAGGAAAAAAATGACAAAGAAAATAAAACGCAAGCAAAAAACAATAAAAAGGATGAAAATGCTATGTTGTGACCCCCACTCGGTTCCCACAGTCCTCTCTCTGGATGTAAATGGCTCTCTTCATCACAAGATCATTGGAACTGGCCTGGATCATCTCATTGTTGGAAAGGATCCATCAGAATTGATCATCATGTAATGTTGTTGTTGCTGTGTATAATGATCTCCTGGTTCTGCTCATTTCACTCAGCATCAATTCATGCAAGTCTCTCCAGGCCTCTCTGAAATCGTCCTGCTGGTCGTTTCTTACAGAACAATAATATTCCATAGCATTCATATACCATAATTTATTCAGCCACTCTCCAATTGATGGGCATCCACTCAGTTTCCAGTTTCTTGCCACTACAAAGAGGGCTGCCACAAACATTCTTGCACATGTGAATAGGAACTTATTTTCTATCAGAACAACAAACGGCTTAGGTTTCAGCTGGGTGGCTCAGTGGGTAAAGGGCTAGATCTGGAGTCAGGAAAACCTGAATTCAAAACCAGGGGCAGTCACTGGCTGTCATTTAACCCTCTTTGCCTCTTTCTCACTATAAAATGGGAACCATAATAGCACCTGCTTCATAGGTCATTGTAAGGATCCCATGAGATAATATCTGTAAAGATCTTCTCAAACTTTAAAGTGTGTCGAAATAGCTATTAGTATGATGTTATTGCCCCTCTCTTATTGTTAGTTTCTCCCAGACTTTGATATCACCTTTCTCTCTCTCATTCTGGAGGTATAAGGAGGCTTATGGGAGCACCAGCACACACACACACACACACACACACACACACACACACATACACACATACACAGACCCAGGAGAGTAAACAAAAGGCTATTTTTACCTTCCCCCTAGCTTCCTCTCCTTGCTTCCTAAAGCCCAGCCTGGCTGATGTACACCTTGGGCTTCCTCTTGGCTCATCTTCGTTGGCCTGTGGCCATGGAGCTGGGCCCGCCTCCCTCCTCAGGGGACCACACTCCAGTCTCCTTGGCCAATGGCAGCTGCTGTCAAAGAGCTCAGCATCAAGGCCCGAGAGTTCTACTCCTTCTGGAGCCTGTCCTTGTATCAGGGCAAACAAGGACACTGCACAGAATCCCCAGATAGCATCATCCAATCTTAGAATTACTGAATCACTGGATCATAGAATTGTTGAATCATCAAATCACTGGATCTTAGCATTGGAAGAGACCTCAGAGGCTTTCAAATACTCTTAAGAACTATACAAGAATTTTCTCTGTCTCAGAGGAAGAAAAGGGGCCATCTATCTTTTGATCAAAGACTTCCACAGATAAAGCTTCCCTATTTACTTGAGGCAGCCCAGCTCACTTTTAGATAGCTCTAATTATGAGGAAGTTTCTCCTGACATGGACACATGCTTGCTGAGAGAGGGAAGAAGACCTGAAATGGCTTCCAGATAGCCATCAGTGACCAGGGCCAAGGTCATCAGGGTACACCATTAGAGGGAATACAGATTCGTCTCACTTTCAGTGTGGAACTAGGGATGGTGAATTAGGGGGAGGAGGGACTGGGACCTAAGGAGTCCCCAAATTCAATCCAGAATTGCAAACATTTCTTTCACTTCCTTCCTAAAGAGAATGTTTTTCATGAGAGAAGAGTCAAAGATTTGGGGGTAAAAGTGCTAGAACTGCACCCAAGAACATCTGAGTTTAAATCTTCCCTCTGATGCTCACTGGCCAGGTGATGTTGGGCAAGGTCTTTAAATTTAATGAGCTTGATTTGTCAAATGAAATAAAGGGACAATATCACAATTTTAAGTGGGGATAATTAGGGGCAGCTAAGTGGTGCAGTGGATAGAGCACCAGCCCTGAAGTCAGGATGACCTGAGTTCAAATCTGGTCTCAGACACTTAACACTTTCTAGCTGTGTGACCTTGGGCAAGTCACTTAACCGCAATTGCCTCAGCTAAAAGCAAAAAAAAAAGTGGGGATAATTATAAGAAACAATATTAGATAGGACGCTGGATTTGGAATCAGGAAACCTGGCTTCAGATTTTGTTTCAGATCCTTATTATGTGACCCTGGGAAAAATCATTGGATTTCTTTCAAGCCTCAGTTTTCTTATCTGTAAAATAAAGGGAGTTGAATTCCCTGGCAGCTAAGGTTCCTAAAATTCTAAAACTGTGATACTTTAGTAACTATCTTGTAGATTTACTATGAGACTCAAATTTGTGTGTATGAATCACATTGCAAACTTTAAAATAAGATATGTGTTACTTATTGTTGTTATTACTACTTTGCCTCCTACAAAGGATTCTCTTTCTGCTGTCAGATCTCCCAGCTCAATCTGCATTAAAGAATTAGCTATGAGAGACTTAGAGAAGCCATTCTCCCCATTGTATAAGAAGGAATCGGGGAGAAGGATAGTCCCTGACAAACCTGCACTCAGCAGGACTTTAAGTGGGAGAGGGAAAGTAGAGGGAAGGATCCTGGATGTTCTGTCAGCAAGAGTTTCTACAGGAATGAAAGCCAATGCTTTTAATCCAGAGGTAGGTCATTAAACAGATCCATCTCTTTGTCTCCCAGGCTACAAGAATATCTTAAGCAAGTGGTAAGGGATGGGAGTGGAAATTGGGTTTTATTTTAAGTGCTTTATAAATATTACCTCACTTGAGCCTTACCACAACCTTGAGAAGTAAATGCAATTATTATCCCCATTTTATACTTAAAGAAACTGAGGCAAATAGAGTTGAATAGGCCCTGTGTGCCCATGGTCACACAGTTAAATAAGTGTCTGAGGCAGAATTTGAACTGCCTCCAGACCTTCCCTGGAATTTGAAAAGATATATCCTGGTGTGGGGGGGGTGGGGGGTGGGGGGGGTGTCTTTCTGTCCGCCTGTCCCTGTCCCTGTTGCTGTTTCTGTCTCTGTCTCTCAATCTCTGTCTCTGTCTCTCTCTCCCTCTTTGTCTCTCCATCTTTCTCTGTCTCTGTCTCTTTGTCTCTCTGTCTCTCTTTGTCTTTCTGTCTCTATTTCTTTGTTTGTCTCTCTCTTCCTCTCTCATCATCTCTCTAGAATTAAATTATCATCCCTCTTCAGATCATACACAAATTTATATATTTACCCGACATCTTTCTGCTAAGTGCCAGAACCACATAACCAATTGTCTGCTGACCTATGGAGATGTCTATATCAGCCTCCCAAACTCCACACTCAAAATTCATTGTCTTCCCTCCCTCGGTTTCTGTCCAAGGTACCACCATCATCCTTCTCATCCAGAATCATAATGATCCTAGAGTCATTTCAGAGTTCCCTCTCTTTTACCCCCACATCCAATTACTTCTCAAGTTCTGGGGCTTCTACCTCCAATATTTCTTTGCCATCTATCTACTCAACTCTCCACTCCACATTCTCCCTACCAAGTTCAGGTCCCCATCATCCCTTGCCTGGAGTACTATAATAACCTCCCAATAATTGGTCTTTTTGTATTTCATTTCTTCCCTGACCAATCCATTCTCCAAATAGGTGCTAAATTCAGATCCTTAAAGTACAGATTCAGCCATGTTGCTCTCCTTCTTACAAAGTCTCAAAGGCCCCTCATTGTCTTTAGAGTAGAATATGAACTCTTCTGTTTAGCATTTAAAGCCCTCTAAGATTGAGCAGCTGGGTGGTACAGTGGATAGAGCACTAGGTCTTGAGTCGAGAAGACCTGAGTTCAAATGTGATCTCAAATGTTCACTACCTGTGTAAGTCACTTGAACCTCTATCTGCCTCAGTTTCCTCATCTATAAAATGAGAATAATAATAGCACCTACTTCCCAGGATTGTTGTGAGAATCATATAAACTAATTGTTATAAATGCTAGTTGTTATTATTATTATCTATCTTTCCAAACTCATTTCACATTGATTTCTTTCACAAATTCATCATTATGCGCAACAGTCCCACATCTTTTACTCCTATGTCTCCCCAGGCCTGGAAGATCCCCCTTGTGCTTTAGAAGCTCTAGCCATCTTCACAAGTGAGCTTAATGACTACCTCTTATACTTCAACCTTCTATCCTTATTTTGCCCTATCCCCTCAATCATTTCATATGCATTTTGTATTGAATTATCTATATCTACAAATATGCATCTGTACCTGAGTCCCTCCCCACTTAAAATATGAGTTCCCCAGGGCAAGAATTGTTTCACTTTTGTCTGTATCCCTAGCACTTGGCACAGTGCCTACACATAGTAGGTGGTTAATAAATGCTTGTTGAATATGACCAATATAGAAATATATCTTGCAAGACATCTGTATAATTATATACAGATATACAAATACATAATCTGAATATTGTATTGTATATATAGGGAAAATAATAATAAATCCATCTGTATAATTGATATTATACTACTTGCCTTCTCAATGGGGAGGGAAGGGGTAGGAGAAAAGGAGAGAATTTGAAACTGAAGATTTTTTTAAAGGAATATCAAAAATAAATAACTAAAATGATAGCTGAATGACTAATTGAATAAGAATGAAATGCTTGTTGACTGGCAGAAAGTGGGCCACCAGCTCACTATTAAGGATTTCATTTTATTCTCTTCCCCAAGCTAGCAAAAGCCAGGAGCCTTATTCTTACATCGAAGGCTCTGTCCATTATGGGTTTAAGAGAAGGCAGAGCTAGCTCCCTGTCTCCTTCCTCCCCCAGCTCTAGGCTCTGACTGGGACCCATATGGTGAAAGCAGACCTGCCAAGCAGAGGCCCAGCAGGGGTCCTGCTCCCCACTCCCCCACCCCCAGCCCAGAGCTTCTGCAGGCTGGGCCAGGCTCTGGGAAAGGTTGAGGTTCTGTCTACTCTAATTAAAATCCTTCTGCCAGGGCAAAGCTGCTTAGGAAAAGGCGGGGCCTCATAAAGAGGGAAAGAACAGGGGAAATCTCTTGCCAAGGCTCTGTCAAGGGACCATCCCTTCTCTAAGGCCTCATCAGAAAGCAGTTAATGAGCAACTGATTTGAATATGAGCCATTAGACACAATGCAAGGGAAGCCTGCAATGCTTGCAGGAGGAGGCAGTGCTGGACATGGAGACCAGGGTTCAAGTTTTACTTCTGATGCTGAGATCTGGAGCCAGAAAAGACCCCTGCAGCCATCTAATCCAACCAACTCATTTTACAGAGGAGGAAAACTGAGGCCAGAATGGGAAAGGGGCTTGTCCAAAGTGACACAGGGTATCTTAGAAGCAGGATCTGAACCCGGCTCCTCTGACTCCAAAGTCACCACTATTTCTGCTGCTCCACATTGTAGTTGAGAGACCATGGGCAAATCAATGCAGGTAGAATTCTGAGCTTGGACTAAGGAAGAACTGTATTAAAATTCAGTTTCAGACACCGGATAACTGTGTGCCCTTAGATAAGTCATTTTGCCACCTGTCTGCCTCAGTTTTCTCAACTGTCAAATGGAGATAATAGCAACTATCAGAATTATTGTGAAGTTCAAATAATATAACATTTGTACAGTGCTTAGCACAGTGCTTGACACAATAGTAATAATTAATATATTGTGTTTCTGGCACATCATAATAATGAATAAATCATATTTATTAGCCTGGAACATTGTAGTAATTAATGAATTATATTTATTAAACTGGCACAGAGTTAATTAATAAATTATATTTATTAACTTGGCACGTAGAAATAATTGAGAAATGATTACTTCCTTTTTTTCCTTTCAGGCAGTTTTTAAAAAAATTTTTGGTAAATAGTATTTAATTTTTTTCCAATTACATGTAAATCAGATAGTTTTCAACATTCATTTTTTATAAGATTTTGAGTTTCATGCAAATTAAGACAACTCTGAGGTACCACTTCACACCTTTTCGATTGGCTAAGATGACAGGAAATGATAATGATAATGTTGGAGTTGTGAAGTGATCCAGTCATTCTGAAGGGCAATTTGGAACTATGTCCAACAGGCTATAAAACTGTCCATACCCTTTGATCCAGCAATCCCTCTACTGGGTCTGTATCCTAAAGAGATCATAAAAGAGGGAAAGGGACCCACATGTGCAAGAATGTTTGTGGCAGCCCTTTTTGTAGTGGCAAGAAACTGGAAACTGAATGGATGCCCATCAATTGGAGAGTGGCTGAACAAATTATGGTATATGAATGTCATGGAATATTATTGTTCTATTATAAAAATGATGAGCAGACTGATTTCAGAAAAATCTGGAAAGGCTGATGCTGATTGAAGTGAGCAGAACCAGGAGAACAGCAAGACTATATGATGATTCACTGTGATGGACTTGCTTCTCCTCAACAATGTGGTGATTCACATCTTTACATTTAAGGGTTCTGATAAAGGTCTCATCTCTAAAATATATAGAGAATTGTCTCATATTTATAAAAATTCAAGCCATTCTCCAATCAATAAATGGTCAAAGGATATGAACAGACAATTTTCAGAGGATGAAATTAAAACTATTTATAGTCATATGAAAAGGTGCTCCAAATCACTATTGATCAGAGAAATGCAAATCAAGACAACCCTGAGATACCACTTCACACCTGTCAGATTGGCTAAAATGACAGGAAAAGTTAATGATGAATGTTGGAGGGGTTGTGGGAGGGCTGGGACACTGATGCATTGTTGGTGGAGCTGTGAACGGATACAGCCATTCTGGAGAACAATTTGGAGCTATGCTCAAAAAGTTATCAAACTGTGCATACCCTTTGACCCAGCAGCATTTCTATTGGGCTTATATCCCAAAGAAATCATAAAGGAAGGAAAAGGCCCCACATGTGCAAGAATGTTTGTGGCAGCCCTTTTTGTAGTGGCTAGAAACTGGAAATTGAATAGATGCCCTTCAATTGGAGAATGGCTGAATAAATTATGGTATATGAATGTTATGGAATATTATTGTTCTGTAAGAAATGACCAGCAAGATGATTTCAGAGAGGCCTGGAGAGACTTACATGAACTGATGCTGAGTGAAATGAGCAGAACCAGGAGATCATTATACACGGCAACAACAGTACTATATGACGATCAATTCTGATGGACATGGCTCTCTTCAACAATGAAATGTTTCAAACCACCTCCAATTGTTCACTGAAGAAAGCCATATACACCCAGAGAGAGGGATGCGAAATCTGGACCACAACATAACATTCTCATACTCCTTGATTGATGTTTGCTTACATTGTGTTTCCTTTATCTGATATATCGTTTGTGTAGATAAGATTTTTCTTGCACACCAATGATAAGTTTGGAAATATGTATACATATATTCGATTTGCCAATATTTTAACATAATTAACATGTAGTGGATATCCTGCCAACTAGGGGAGGGGTGGGGAGTTGGGGGGAAAAATTTGTAACGGAAAGCTATGTAAGGGTTATTGTTGAAGAATTACCCACACATATGTTATGCAAATAAAATAAAAATTAAAAAAAAAAACAAAAAAAAACAAAAAAAAAAAAACAATGTGGTGATTCAAGACAATTCCAATAGACTTCAGATGGAAAATGCCATTCACATCCAGAGAGAGAACTATGGAGACTAAATTAATCAAAGCACAGTATTTTCACCTTTTTTGTTTGCTTGCTTGCTTTTTCTTTCTTGGGTTTTTTTCCCCTTTTGGTGTGATTTTTCTTCTACAACATTACAAATATGGAAGTATGTTTAAAAGGATAATACATGTTTAATCTATATCAGATTGCTTGCTGTTTTGGGGAGGGGAGGGAAAAGAAGGAGGAAGAAAGATCTGGAACACAAAATTTTACAAATATGAATGTTGAAAACTATTTCTAGGTATGTATTTGGAGACATAAAATACTATTGAGAAAAATAGAAAAATAAAAAATATAGATTAAAAAAAAGTCTTTGAGTTTCAAATTTTTTCTTCTTCCCATTCTCCTTCCCAAACTGGAGGTTGTACGTGTACAATCATGTAAATATATTTCCACATTAGTCATGCTGTGAAAGAAGAATCAGAACAAAAGGGAAAAACCATAAGAAAGATATGTGTGTGTGTGTGTGTGTGTGTGTGTGTGTGTGTGTGTGTGTGTGTTCACTCGACCTGCATTCAAATTCCATAATTCTCTTTCTGGACATGGATTGCATTTTCCATCATGAGTCTTTTGGAATTGTCTTGGATCAATGTATTGCTGAGAAGAGCTAAGTCTACCACAGTTGATTATCCCACAATGTTGCTGTTACTGTGTACACTGTTCTCCTGGTTTTTCTCACTTTACTCAGCATCAATTCGTGTGAGTCTTTCCAGTTTTTTCTGAATTGAGCTTGCTCATCATTTCTTATAGCACAATAGTTTTCCATTACATTCATGCACCACAGTTTGTTCAGCCATTCCCTAATTGATGGCCATTCCCTCAATTTCTAATTGTCAGACGGCTATTTAAGACCATAAATTGCAGAGCTACATTCGTCACAAGAGGAAATTCCTCATAGGTAATTCCCTCTGACAGGTTTAGTCAAAAAGAAAAAGAAAAATCAGCTGTCAGTGAAAACAAACTCCTAAAATGTGGATTTAAGGGCACACAAGGGGAGATATTATCAGTCAAAGGAAAGAGTCTGGGTCCTTAACCTTAGAGCATGAGTTCAGATCCAGCCTTTATCCCTAAGTACCTTTGTGACCACAGGCAAATAATTTCTCAGAAAATCGCTTTTCCCTTCTACAAAATGAGAGATTTGCAAGCAGGAATTCTTAACCTGGGGTCTATGATGCTTTCAAATTTTTTTTCCAGTAATTTATTTTTATATTCTCTATTTCCTTTGTAATTCTAAGTATTTTAATTTATGCACTTAACCTTTTTCTAAGCTTTGTAAGGGTTAATGTAGAATTACCCATATATATGTTTTGCAAATAAAAAGTTTTAATATAAAAATAAAAAATAAAAAAGAACCTTTTTCTAAAGACAGGTCGAGAACACCTGGCTGAAAACTGTCAAAGAGGCTTCTAGTCCTAAATCTATGACTGGATTGAAAAGGAGTAATGCTCTTATCACTATGTGTGTTTCAGAGAATGGTTTGTGAGTCACTCTATGCAATTAGACATTGAGTTCCTTGAATTAGCTACTTGGAAGAAATTTGGAGATTATGTTCTCATTTTACTGATGAGAAAACTGAATGGAGGTTAAAGGAGTTACCCAACACCACAAAAGTAAATGGCAGAATTTGAATGTAGGTTGATTCTCAGTGATTCACCTTTTCTGGTGAATGAGATGGGAGCCCGGATTTGTGGACTGGGGTAGGAGAAATGATTGGCAGGAAGAGGTGAGAGAAGCTGAATCTGCCCATAAATCTGTCTTTGCAAACTACCAGATGTTTGAAAGGTCAGAGAGGAGAGAAAAGGGGGAGGAGAAGCAGCTGCTCTGGAGAGACACAAAGACAAAAGTTGGAAATTTCTTGGGACAGGGGACAGAACTTCAGGGAGACTTGAGATGAAAACTAGGAACTGGGATTCAGTTAGGAAGAACCTTACTTTCCTCTTGTCATAACTTCCATATTCTTTCTTGTTAAACCACCCCTATCCATTAGTGGTAAATGGGCTGGTAAATGTTTAACAATCAGCTCTCTGGGCAGGGAGTGGGGAATGTACAATGTACAAACTCAATGACTCACTTTTAATCTAATTTAATCAATCCAATGGGAGAAACAACATACCAATGACTATGCACAAACAAGTTATGGATAGGATCAATAAGAAATAATCAACAGAAGAAAAGCATTAGAACTAGGGGGATTGGGAAAGAAAGGTGTAAGAGGGATTAGGAGGACTGGAAGGGAGGGGGTCCCAGGTTACAAACAGCTTTTAAAATCAAACAGACAATTCCTTATTAGGTCCCAACGGTAATGAGGAACTACTGGACCAAGCAATCTCTGAATCTAAGTCTGAGATCCGAACCCAAGAGGCTGGAGCCATGGAGATGGCTGGACCTAAAGACTGAGTGAAAATAAACTTCCTTTCCCTAACTTTCCTCCAGAGCCAAAACTGCTGTCTCAGCCAAAGGCAAAGCCAAGCAGGAGGAAGCCTTGGGGCATCTCTGGCCCAGAGTTACCTCCTGTGGTGAGTCCAGGGCTGGAGCTTGCAAAGGCATAGCTGGGGGGCTCTTCAGGTCCGGGGAATCAAAGCAGCTGAGACTGTCTCAGCTCCCATGGGAGGAAGTGGCAGCTGGAAGGTGATTCGTCAGAGCTAACATTTCTTCTTCTTCTTTTTTTTTTCTTAATAGTGTTTTATTTTTCCAAATACATGTAAAGATAGTTTTCAGCATTCATTTTTTCTCAATATTTTATTTTTCTTAATACATATATAGTTTTCTTTTTTTTTTAACACTTATATTACATTTTAATTTTCACAAAGCACTTTACATATGTTCTCATTTAATCCTTATTAGCAACCCTATGAGAGAAGAGCTAAAATTATCCCCCATTTTATAGATGAGGAAACTGAGGCACAGGGAATTTAAGTGACTTACTGAGGGTCCCAGAGCTAATAAGTGCTTGGGCACGATGTGATTCAGGTCTTCTTGAATCCAAGTTTTGCACTGGTATCTAACTCACTTAACTTGAGAAACCCAGGAACCCAGGAGGAGCAAGAAAGTAAGAAGAGGGGATCAGAACATAGGATACAGCCAGATCCAAGTTGCCAGAGGGAGATTTCTGGGTGTTGGGTAGTTTGATCTTTTCAGTTATTTTTCAGTCCTGCCAAACTCTTCATGACCCCATTTGAGATATTCTTGGCAGAGATACTGGATTGGCTTGCCATTTCCTTCGACAGTTTATTTTACAGATGAGGAAACTGAGGCAAACAGGGTAAAGTGACTTGCCCAGGGTTATACAGCTAATAAGTGTCTGAAGCTGGATTTGAGTTCAAGTTTTCCTGATTCCAGGCCCAGCACTAGTTGCCATTATGATCTTTAGGCCACAGTCAAAAGGGGGGGGGGCATATATAGTTTTCAACATTCATTTTTCTTCAATAGTATTTTATTTTTCCAAATACATGTAAAGATAGTTTTCAACATTCATTTTTTCCCTCAATAATACTTTTTCTAAATACACATACTATTTTCTTTTCTTTTTTTTCATTTTATTAAAGGTTTTATTTGCAAAACATATGTATTGGTAATTTTTCAACATTGACCCTTGCAAAATTTTCTGTAACAAATTTTTCCCCCTTAGCCCCCACCCCTCCCCTAGATGGCAAGAAGTCTACTACATGTTAATTATGTTAAAATACTTAACAATACACATATAGTTTTCAGCATTCATTTTCCTCAATAGTATTTTATTTTTCCAAATACACATAGATAGTTTTCAACATTCATTTTTTTCCTCAATAATACTTTTTCTAAATACACATATTTTTCAACATTCATTTTTTTCTCAATAGTATTTTATTTTTCCATATACATGTAAAAATGTTTTTCAACTTTCACTTCTGTAAAACTCTGTATTCCAAATTTTTCTCCCTCCCTTCTTTACCTCCTCCCTCCCCAAGACAGCAACCAATCTGATAGAGGTTAAATATGTGCAATCCTTTTAAACATATTTCCATACTTGTCATGTTGTGTGAGAAAAATCAGATAATCAGAAAAAAAACCATAAAAGAGAAAAAGTAAAACAAAAAAAAAACTGTGAAAATACTACATACAAAATTCACATTCAGGCTCAACACCTCTCTCTCTGACTGTGGATGTCATTTTCCGTCCCTAGTCTATTGGAATTGTATGGGTTCATCACATTACTTGAAAGAGCCAAGTCTGTCACAGCTGATCATCACATAATCTTGTTGTTTCTGTGTACAATGTTCTCTTGGTCCTGCTGGAGGAAAAAAATCCAAAACCAGGACTGAGTTAATGCTGCATAATAAATGAATAATAAAGAGTTTATTAAACACTTATCATGTATTATTAAGTGCTTAGGATACATACAAGAAGCAAGATAGTTCATGCTCTTTAGAGTTTTCTTTCTTGTTTTTTCCCCAAGCACTCAAGGTTAAATGACTTGCCTAAGGTCACACAGTTAGTGTAAAGTGTCTGAGGCAGCATTTGAACTCAGGTCCTTTCTCCTGACTCCAAGGCTGGTGCTCTATCCACTGTGCCATTTAGCTGCCCCAAAACCTTACTTTCTAAAGTGAGAAATAATTCATTTGAATCTTTATTTTAATCAATTTGATATGATTCCATAAGGGTAGAGATCTATATATTGGGCTCCAGAGCTGAGAGCTGTAGATTCTAAGTTCACTTGCTTACTCATAGGAAGTTAAGTAGAGGCCCTCCGCCCTTGTTTGTCCTTGTCAGGGTGACCAAGTCTATTGTGACAAAGGTCAATCAATGACATTCATTCCCTGATGTGTTCTTGGAGCATGTATCCATAGTTTATACTGTCTCCTCCTACCTTACCTAAGAAGACTCCCAACCATCCTGGGACCACCTGGTCAGCAGAGATCTACCTTGCTTCAGCCAACTCAGGACCCTTTTAACTAATGTCATGTCAACCAACGAGAGTCTGTATTTTACCATGCTTCTTTTGCTTAGGTCCTGGAAGAAAGGGGACATCTCAGATCATGAGGAAGAACTGAGGACCCCCTCATTAGCGGGGACAACATTATAATAAATTATAATAAAGTGTCATTGGCTCAGAACTCTGCCTCAGTCTCTCTTCTTGTAGGTTGGATGATTTTAATCCCTATATTAAGAGGGTGGAGGGAGGGAGGGAAACGGGAGACAACATAGTGTTTAGAACAGAGCTTAAAGGCAAGAACATTGTAGGATGGAGCATGGTTTGAGGAAGTAACATTGAGGGCTGGTTTGGGGTAAAATAACAACAACAATAATAGTTAACATTCATATAGTGCCTATTACATGCCAGGCACTGTGCTATGCCCTGGGGATGCAAATACAAGTAAAAAGAAAGATATAACCTGATCTCAAGGAGTTTACACTATAATAGGGAGAAGACAACATGCAAAAGAGAACTGAATGAGATTGAAGTCCTCAGCCAGGAGGAAAATGAGAAGAGACCAGTCCAGTTGTTGTTCACTCAGTCTGATTCTTTGTGACCCCATTTGGGATTTTCTTGGTAAAGATACTGGAGAGGTTTGCCATTTCCTTCCCCAGCTCATTTTACAGATGAGGAAACTGAGACAAATAAGGAAAAATGATTTATCCAAGATCACAGAGCTGGTGGTTTGCCACTTCCTCCCCCAACTCATTTTACAGATGGGGAAACTAATACAAACAGAGAAAAGTGACTTATTCAGGATCACACAGCTGGTGGTTTGCCACTTCCTCCCCCAACTCATTTTACAGATGGGGAAACTGAGGCAAATAGGGTAAAGTGACTTACCCAGGGTCTCATAGCTAGTAAGTGTCTGAAGTTAGATTTAAACTCAATGGAAGCCCCAGGAGGAGCTCTCCAATGGAAGAAAGGGATTGACACAGCAGAGGGATGTTCCAGGGTGAGAAGAGATGACTATTCCATGGCAAGGAAGCCCCAGGCCAGGCTGACTGCAGCCAGGCTGTGTTGCAGTTCTGAAAATCAGTAACATGACCCAGAGGGGATTTAACTAATCCTAAATATGCAATAAGGTCAAGGCTCCAGCTAGCATGTTCTGTACTGACACATCAAGCATGAAACATAAATCCAATAGTAAAGCATTTAATTGGGACAGAATGACAAACGCAAATAAAAGAGACTCTGCAACTTAAAACCATTCTCGATCAGCTCTCCTCTTCCTCCCTAATATGTAAAGAACTTGCCGTAGAACCCTTTGTTGGTGGAGAATAAAGCAGCTCCTGGAAGGCTGGAGCTTGTACGTGGAGGAGAGTTTGGTCAAGACTGGAACGATTCTCACGTTTGGTGAATGGCTGCCACCTCTCATCGTCTCCTTGGAACGGCCACATTGTGACTGCCCTTGCCTTAGCTACTCTCCCTTCCCTCTGTCCCTTCCTGTCTCCCTTCCACAGCCATCACCTGTGCTGGCAATCCAAGCGAGTGGTTTGCTGCAACAAGGGTGGGTATTCTTGGAAGGGCTTTTCTCGGTCCTTTGGGGAGTGCCATCCAAACTAAGAAAAATTCTCTCCATATGGACCATCATTTGGCATCAGCTATCCATCTGCTCGCCCCTGCTGGGTGAGCCCCTCCTGAAGTCTCTTTTTTCTTACTTGTCATTGATTCCATCTTTCTGGTTACCAGGGAATTGGAATAGCTTAGATTTTAGAGCTAGAATGGGTCTTAAAGGCCATCCAGTCCAATCCTATAATTTTACAGATAAGGAAATTGAGTCATAGAGAGATTAAATGATTTTAAGACCCCAACTAGGTGGATAGAATGCCAAGCCTGAAGTCAGAAAGATCTGAATAAAAATCCAGTCTCAGATACTTACAAGCTGTGTGACCCTGACCAAGTCACTTCACTCTTTTTGCCTCAGTTTCCTCATCCATAAAATGGGCCGAAAAAGGAAATGGCAAACCACTCCAGGATTTCTGTCAAGAAAACTCCAAATGGGGTCACAGAGAGTCGGACATGAATGAAAATGACTGAATAACTACAAAACTCCATGACTTAAGGACCCAATCCAATAGATGGCTGTGATATATCTCTTCCAAAGGGCTTTTTTTTTTTTTCAAACTAATTCATAGACTGGCACGTTTCTCAATCTCTCACAACTTGGTATATGTGGTGAAGTGAAGAATCACGGGTTTGCCATCTTTCTTTTTCCCTAGACTAAGATCCATTCTCCTGATTGGAGCTCCTTAGAGAAACTTGAGCATCTTCATGAAGTTACTCTTCTGACCCAGAGGCCTTGCATAGTCAAGCAATTGGCCTTCTTCACCTAATAGCTCAAAAAATGTCAACAAAAATAAAGCTGTACAGCTACATCCATGTGTCTGAGAAGTTCGTGTCACTCACGAACTACTTAAATCCAGAAATCCCCTGTGGTATTTTATTCCTGTTGGTACAATCCCAGGAGACAAATGAAGGCTTCCTTATCCTTGGATCTTCTTCCAACTTGAGACTCTGATAGCACCCACTACTGTTAAGATACAATAGAGAAAACCACCGGCTGCTCAGCAAATGGTCTGGGAGAATCCTGAACTCATGGGCCAGTGGACTGAGCCACCTTCATGTGCATTTAGGGCCAAGCCAGACTGGTCTTCTTAGGGTTTCTCACACACAAAATGATTTCCCAGATCCATGCCTTTTTACTGATTGTAATCCCCTTCTTGAACATTTCTTCCTCTCTTTATTATTCCCTGCTCCTTTCTTCTTCTTACAATCACTTGTCTCTCTCAAAACTCAATTCAGAGCTCAATTACATGAGGTCTTTCTTCATTCTCCTCCTCCACCTATATAACTTTGTTGTCCTGAAGCCTACTTAATATGTCTTCTTGGGTTGCCATATTTTCTAGAAACACTGGACCCGAGGTATATAGGACACCCAGAACAAGTCATGGATGAAACCCTCACCATCCTCCAGCTGATATAATTTGTTATTTCCACTCCTAGCTGGACTCCTAATGTGTCCTCCAGAGTCAAACCAGCTGTAACAGTCAGTCTGCACTGGATTGTTAAACAATTTATATTTCTTGAAATATAGACATGTGTTCTGTGCTAGAATATAAACACCTTGAGAACAGGAACACCTTCATTTTTACCTTTCTATCTCTAGGACTGGCACATAAGAGGTGTTTAGTAAATATTAGTATATGTACATCCTATCCTTCCCTGGCCTTCTATGGCCCCATTTTGAGACATAGGACTTACAGGATCCCTTGAGGATCTTTTTATGATAAATAGTAATATTAACAATAATAGTACTTTTATCTAGCATTTTAAAGTTTGCAAAGTCCTTTTCTTTGTCTTTTCGCTTTGACAATTCCAAGGAAAGTACAATTACCATCTCATTTTACAGATGAGAAAATTGTAAAACTGTAAGCTAATTCTTTCTGGCTTCGGTCCAGAATTCTATGTACCTGCCAGCTAGTTTGACTGACAGGTCCTTCATATGAGGCTCTCTGTCTCTGAGGGTGTGATTTTCTGAGGCTATTTCTCATAAAGGCTGGAAATTGTTCAGACAGATTGTGTTCCTTGCTCCATGGGCATACACCACTCATGTGCTGGTTCTCACCCTTTTCCTAGGCACCAGAGAATGTACAGAGATAAATTTTTTTGCATCCACACTTGCTCCAGAAGATTCAGGGCTTCTTAGATGTTCTCTTGAAGAAATAGTCTCTCTCTTCCTTCAAGCTTCCACACTGGAGTCATAAATGCTTAGAGATTTTATCAGTCTTATTTTACAGATGAGGACACTGAGAGTCAGAAATTTTAAGTGACTTGCCTGCTAGTTTGTGTATTTTATTTTATTTTTAGTGAGCTAATCTCTTTTTTATTTTTTTAATTTTTAAAATAAATTAGTAGTATTTTATTTTTCCATATACATGCAAAGATAGTTTTCAACATTCACCTTTGTAAAACCTTGTGTTCCAAATTTTTTCCCTCTTTTTCTTCTTTCCCTTCTCTTCCCAATACTATACAGCAAGCAATTCAAGATAGGTTAAACATGTGCAATTCTTCTAAATGTATTTCCATATTTGTCATGCTGTGCAAGAAAATCAGATCAAAAGGAAAAAAAAACATGAAAAAGAAAAAAACAAGCAAATAAGCAACAACAAAAAGGTGAAAATACTATGCTTTAATCCACATTCAGTTCCTATAGTTCTCTCTTCATGCATATGGCACTTTGTGATGAGTCTATTGGAATTGTCTTTTATCACCACATTGTCAAGAGCCAAGTCCATCATAGATGATCATAACATAATATTGTTTTACTGTGTACAATGATCTCTTGGTTCTGCTCACTTCACTTTGCATCAGATCATGCAAGTCTCTCCAGGCCTCTCTGAAATCATCTTGCTCATCGTTTCTTATAGAACAATAATATTCCATAACATTCATATACCATAATTTATTCAGCCATTCCCCAAATGATGAGCATCCACTCAGTTTCCAGTTCCTTACCACTACAAAAAAGGGCTGCTACAAACATTTTTGAACATGTGGGTCCTTTTTTTTCTTTTATGATTTCTTTGGGATACAGACACAGTAGAGACACTGTTGGGATCAAAGGATATGCAGTTTTATAGCCTTTTAGGTATAGTGTGGAAGCATATTTTAAAATATTTTACCTTATAGAGAAACATTAAGAAATAATGTCTCACCAGCCTAAAACTTTTCTTTTTAGGAATATGGGCAGAACAAAAGGTAAGATCTTTCTTAGAGAATTAAATTAAAAATCTTTGAACAAAACATAATTATTGCCTGGTTTACAGCATTATCTTTCTCACCTCAAAGTGATTGATATTGATCTATCTAAAGGCAATCCCTTTTTTATCCCTTAAAGGCATTAGCCCAGAATTCACCTAAGAGAAGCTTAGAGAACCTCCATTCACCTAAGAACCTTTATTCCATAGGAAAGGAAGCAACCTTGCTTCCTCCTACTTAGAAAGAAGTTTGGAGTCTCAATTTCTACTTCTAAGAGGAAAGAGTCCCATTGATTCCTGCGGGGAGGAATCCACATGAGAAGTCCAATGGACTTTCAAGAGAAAGTCCAAGAGAAAATGGCATAGTCACTTTTTTATTCATTTTTCTCTCAAATATATTCACTTCAAACTGTATTTCATTTATTGTGAATTTTTTTTTCTTGCTCAAGGTTCCTATAAATGTGCATGGGGAGCACTCTAGACCCAGGGAAAAGCTGTGTACGAGGGCAAGAGAAGGCCCCCAAATCTCTCCCAGCCCTGTACTGGGATACTGTGCTCCTTCCTTCCTTTCCAGTCTTACATTTTACTTCCTTCCCCTGTGAACCAACTATACCACTTCAGCTGCTGTTCCTCCCATGTGATCCTGCACCTCTAATCCACTGTATTTGTCCTGAGTTGTTCTTTTAGAGCTAGAATGCACTCCCCTTTTGCCTCCTAGTTTCCTTCAAGACCCAGCACAAATTTGACTTTCTGTAGGGGGCTTTCCCCCGCCCAGCCCCAAGCCTTTCCTTCTGAGATTACCTTCTATTAATATTGTATGTATACTTGGTCTGTGCTTAGTTATTTGCATGCAGGGACATCTTGGCCTTTGTCTGTATCCCTAATAATGTGTGGACACATTAATGCTTGCAGACTGACCATACACTCTACACTCATAATCATATCCATTAGAATGTAAGCTCCTTGAGGGCAGGAACTATTTTTGCTTTTTGTTATCTTCAGTGCCCAGCATTGTAGCTAATATACGTCTTAATAAGTGTTGGTTAAATGTATTAGACTACCTGTCTTCTAGGGGTGGAGGTAGGGGGAAGAAGGGGAAAAATTTGGAACAAAAAAAAATTTTTTTTTGCAAAGGTCAATGTAGAAAAATCACTCATATGTTCTGTAATTAAAAAGCTTTAATTAAAAAAAAAATAAGCGTTGGTTAATTGGGACATGAAATTCACACCTAGGAAGTAGGGTTCTACTCTGATTGGACAGCTCCGACTTTTCCAGCATGTTTCCCTCACTTCCACTCTTTTCAGCTTCCTTTTGGGAGGTCTTCCTTCATTAGAATGAATATAAGCTTCTTAAAGCTAAGGACTCTTTTTTTCTGCCTGTATTTCTATTTCTGGCATTTATCTCAGTGCCTGGCACACAATAAGCACTTAATAAATGCTTGTTGATTGATTGTCAACTAGGATATTGATCATTAGTGTCCGAAATGAGATTTACAATTCACATCTCTTTGCTCCAAGTCTAATCCTTTTACTTCTAAAGGATGAGAGGTCCTGGGTCATTAGATGATCTTTGCAGAGAAAGCCTGAAGTACTCATCAGCCTGCTCCCTGAGGCAAGCGGGAAAGAGCTCTGAGGGGATCAGCTCAGTCTTACAGTCCCACCCCCAGGGGAGGTCATGGGTAACCCCACCTTACTATATCTAATCAGAAAGTTATGTCAAACCCCCGAGGTTAACTTTCCCCTATAAATAAATCTATGGTTCCTGGATCTTTGCTGAATATTTTTGGGTTAGCCTGCTGTGATATCCTGTCTTGTGGTGTCTTTCCCCTCACCCACATTTCATGGAATCTTTCTCCTTCTCACAACTAATGGATTTAGTTTGTCAGTTAAGGGCATATTCCCATCTCATAGAATATTCCCTTTCTGCTGGTTAATTGTTAATTCCTCTAGGGAATTTGTCCTTTCTATCATTCAATATATGCTCTCCCAATATTATTTCATATTTACCATTTCTTGTGTCTATTGTATCTCTTCATTTTGTCTGTAACAACTTCTCATAAATAAACCTAGCTTTTGCCAAAGAGAATGATCATTGTGAATTCATCACATGATTGAACCTCAACATTTGGTGCTTTGCTCTCCTAAATCTCATCCTTTGGTGCTGAATCTCAAACCCATCAACAATACCTTGCTTCTAGATAGGAGACAAGAAAATTATTTCTAAAAACTTCTGGGGACCATCATGAAAAAGCGCTGGCTCTGGAGTAGCCATCAAATAATCTGGGTTCAAAGCCCACCCCTTATTCCTATGGGATCTTGGAGAAGTCACCATCCCTGGGTCTCAGCTTCCCCATCTGTAAATCAAATAGGTTGAACTCTGAGGCCGTTTCTAGCCCTAGATCAATATAAATTGGCACAATGGATCATCCAGAAAAATCTAACATTAAAAGCAAGGGCTCCAGGACTGTCACCTTTTGGGCCTTGTATTAAGTTCTGTGATTCTAAACTTGTTCCCTCTCTGAAAAAAATGAAGCACTCTAGATCTGCTCAAAGTGTGTGCTAGTAAAGGGGGTAAGGGATAGAGCATCTAAGCCAGGCAGTATGGGCACTTTGGAGGGGAGGGCCCCTCTGGGAATCTGCCCAGCTCCCTCCTTCAGGAAGTGGCCAGCTACCAGAACAAAGAACAATACAGAGGATCATTTTTCCTTGTTACAAAGGGGCCTGTTCAAGCTGTGTTGGCTGCAGCCAGTTCTCCCAGCTACTATTTATTCACCTGAAGAAAGTTGGGGGTGGGGAGATGAGAAGCTCCTTTTAGTTCTGAACATGACTCCCACCACCCCCCATCCCCAACTCTCTCCTGGGCCTGGGAAACAACTATATGACACTTCATTTTTCATTCTGTTCCTATAAATGTAGGAAGATCCCCAATATACCTCCATATCTCTTCTGATTCTTCAGGTCAACACATAACCAGGTGCCCCAGCTACTCCAGATATCATAAACCTAATGTAAGCTACTCAAGTCCATTTATTATAAGTGAACATGTGGGTTACCTGTTGTCATTCTTCTCGTGGTTTATCTTTATTTTTCTCAACAAATTATTTGCGCCCTTGAAAAACATTATCCAAATGAAGAAGTAAAAATAAGGCACAAAAAGTGGTAAATAGATTTGGGAGAGCATGATTGTAAAAGAATATTATTTATATACATTATATATATATATATATACATATATATATATATGAGAGATTTGGTTCATGACATGGAGCAGAATCTAGGCAGTAAGGGGAGGAACTCAGGGAGGAATTGGGAAAGATAAAAGATATATATTGAGACATTGTTGTGACTGTCTTTAAAATGATCAGGGAAAACTGGATTTTCATCAGCTCAGATTGTTTAAAGATGCTAACTAGACTCTCAAAAGTTGGAGTTCTAGACAATGGAGGCTGATAGAGTTTCAGCCTTACATCATTCTATACAAACAGGACAGTCTGGCACTTGATTATGGCTGATAATGGCAGGATAGGCATTTCCTGATAGAATAATCTGGTTTCAAAGTCCATGTCACAATTATTTTCCAATGTCTTCCACTTTTGCAACAAAGAAAAATTATTTGAGCAAAACCTAATCCCCAAAGGCATTACATCTGATAATACATGCAACATTCACAGTCCTTTACCTTTCTATGGAGGAGCTCATAAGATACACATTTCTCATGAAAGCACAGGACAGTTTTTTTTGGTCTCTATTTCCCCAGTGCCCAGGGCATAGCTGGCACTTGGCTTCTTGATTGACAGGCCTCTTAGGATCATAAATTTAGAGCAGGAAAGGGCAATGGAAATTATCTAATTGAACTCATTTATTTTACAGATGAGGAACCAAAGGTCCAGAGATGATGACCATCCCAAGATATTAAAGAACAGAACTGGGATTCAAATCCAAGGGCTCTGACGGTCCAATCCATGCTTTTTGCACTGTTTTCTCCTCTCTTGTTGGGGACCAAGAGTGATTACTGAAATTCATCTGAATTTGGCAGTACTTAGTCATGGCACATATGTTCTTCTTGGCTTCATATCAGTTCCTTTAACTTTCCTTGTTTCCCTACTAATAATTCCTAATCATAAGGCAACAAGCATTTATTAAGAGCTTACTGGGTACCAGGCACTGGGGATAGAGAATAGATCCAAAAAACGAAACATACAGAAAAAACTAGTTGTCTCTGCCTTTAAAGAGAGACAACTTGTAAATAAACACAGAGTAGACAGAAGGTAAACTGAAGGAAGGAGGAACTTTATTGGGGGAGGAGGGCAGGAAGCGGGACTGGGGATCTTCCTGCAGAAAAGGGGGATTTGAGCTGTCTTGAAGAATCTATTAATGACTACATTTTCATAGCAGTTTGTTGAGCCTGTTTCCAACCAAGAGCTCCAGTTTCCAGCTTTTCTGCTCCCAGGATACTGCTACTATGACTATTTTGTTATAGAGCTCCTCCGTCCCTGCCTTTTGCCTCCCCAGTTTTATTTCTGACTTCTAGGAAACCTCAAACACTGAATCTCTTGTCTTGGCTCCCCTTTCCATTTCGTGGGGAAACAGGAAGTCTTCCCCAGGATCGGCCTAGGATGATGAAAAGAAATTAAGAAATGTGCATAACTAACTCCCTGAAAGAAACCAACTCAGTCCAATCCATGACAAGCTATTAAAAACCTTTATTATTATTTTTTCCCCAAGAGTTACATTTTTAGTTAAAAGATTAAACCACAGAAACACTTTCACTTTTCTTCTTCAGAAGATAGACAGGTCAGAGTTATCATCGGGAACACAAGAGAGATGCATGTTAGCTTGACACAGGCAGGCCTGGGGCCACAGAGAAACACATGGCCACTCCGTCTGGAGTTGGACCCCTGATGGGAGCTGCAGGTTGGCCAGGAGCACACTGGGCAACACCGTGACAGAAGCCCGCCTCCAGGAAGGGGACCCCGGGGTGGCAGGGGCTGAGTTCACCAACGACTGGGACTCTGGCTGATGGCACTGGGAGTTTGGGGTGGTCCTTTGTTGGGAAGCCATTGCTACTGACCCACTACCGAGGCGTCCATCGAGAGGAGGGGTGTCAAGCCTGTATGGGTCACCACCACCTTCTCCTCCCTGGTGGGCCCTTTGTAAACCAGCGCATTGGCAACATGGCCAGGCAGCCTGGCTAGGACTGGGGGCTGTTTGGTGTGGCTGTGAAGGTTTCTACTGTACCAGACTAACTGACCTTAAAGGAATTGGGATCGCAGATCGTGGCGGCCTCATTAGCACTCCTAATTGGTCACAGGCAGCAGAATGCTCCGAGGGCCCTCTCTGCATATGCTGGAGGTCATTAAACCATTGGCACTCTGCAACTGCCCCCTCATGCCTTGGTGGCTGTGGGTTGGCCCCGAGCCCTTGGGCAGGAAGTCCTTTTTGGCTCAGAAAGTCTCATCCACTCCCTGGGCAAAGGGGTTAGAGCTAGACCCTTTATTAAAAACTTGGGATTTGTTCGGAAATGGAGAAGAGACTTCCTCTTTCCCAAGAAAAGCTTCATCTGAACGTGGCAACATTTCCTGTTTACCTGCTTCAAAGTACAGTCCTGTGCATGCCATGGGAAGGCAGGCAGGAGAGATGGAGGTGCAGGGGCCCCTCAAAGGAAGGGTGGGTGGGAGCTTCTGCTCTGAGACTGCCTGCAGGGATTTGGCACCAAGGGTTCCCTGCTTCCTTCGCCCCAGCCCCTGGCTCCATGAGCCAAGGGCCACATACAGTAGGGAATTACTAAATGGGAGGCCAGCCCTACCTGCCAAGGTAGGAGAAGGCCTTGGTAGGGGCCTGCCAGACAGGCCTTACCCAGCAGGCAGAACCCTTGGCAATTAGGCTCTTAAAAGGGGCAGGTAGGCTGGGAAAACTGCTGGGGTAGGTGGGAGGAGGACCCTCCAGACTGCAAGATGGTCAGTGTAGGGGTGGAGCAGTGGAAACCCACGGGAGGGGAGAGAGAGGGGGGGTGCACAAAGGCATCCTCAGGACCGGTGAACTGAGCCCCATCTCCTCATGAGTATGGGCCTAGGGGTCTCCTGAGGGTCTCTTGGTACTTAGGGTCCTTTCTTCCTACGTTTGGAAGCAGCAGCAATCTCTAAACAAGGACTGAGAAGCTCCCTCCAAGCCAGAAGCTTTTAGGTGCAGAACCAACAAGGTTTGAGGGGCAGAGGGGCCTGGATTTTTCCCAGCAACATCATCTTCACCCTACAAAGAGTGGCATGTGTGAATGTGTGCCCACATGCGGCATGCACTCACACCCTCAGCTCTTGGTGACCACTTAGCTCTCTTACAGAGCTGAAATCCAGTCTGCTCTGGGTCCTAGTTTGCAGCTGTGGCCCTACCCAGAGGTCCTTTTAGATTTCCAGCTCCAGTGAGGGCAGGTGTAATTATTAACGTAAATAGTTTCTTGAGTTGGCTCCCCCGGGGACCAGAGATTTCAAGCAGCAGAGATGGTAGGGTTTTGTGGTGGTGATTGTTTTTTTTGGGGGGAAATCTATGGCCACCAGAATCATAGAGGAGCCAGCAGGAAAAGAAATACATTGACCATAAGCCAATCGAATTCAAAAATAAAATTTAAAAGCAGCAGCAGCTCTTTGTGTAATAAATATGGCAAAGCACACTTGGTTTTGTATTTTTTTTTTTCAAGTCAAATGTAACAGCCAATGTCCCAACCCCTATTCTCTTTACTTAGAATCAAGCTGTTGAGATCAGCAGAACACCTGAAACCAACCAAAGAGAGAAGCATTTTCCTTTCACCAGCCAATCAAGAGTTGTTTCCAGTTTTAGGCAGCCAATCAAAACCTTTTCACATTGCTAAAAATGACCTAAATAAAGCACCAAGGCATAGGAGAGCTTCCTGGGAAGTTCTATGCCCAGAGAGCAAGAAAAGGGATGAGGTGGTAAAAGAGGCAGAAATAAAAAGAAAAGGTTTCCATTGGTCAGGTTTTAAAAAATAAAAAGATTTCTCCCTGTAGCCAATTACAGAGTCCATCCCTTTGAGCCAATCCCATGTACACCACTGGTTCCCCCCTTGCTAACACAGCCAGCTGGGTAGTGGGCTGGGAGGTGCTTCCCAGGGCAGGGTAGAGGAGGGTTAGGGGCCTGAAGAGTGGGGAGGAGAGGAAGGGCAGGGGACCGGTGGTCAGCCAGCTTCTCAGAGCTTGTATGGCCCTCGTTGGCTTCCAGTGGGTTCCAGGTTGCATTGTACCTATTGCCTTCTATCTTCTGTCTCCGATCTGGAAAACGCCATGACCACATCCTCTGCACCTACATCACAGAAAAACAGAAGCCAGGTGATGAGGAAGGGCACTGGCAAGTGGTAGGGCTGGCAGCTGAGGAAGACGATGCCCACTGACCCGCCCCATAGGCCCAAATTTCCATGACCCAAGAGGCCTCTTGGATTTCTGTTGCCATTCTGCTGTCAGCACACCCACCTTCCCTTGCTCCCATCTTTAAGGGGTCTGACTCATTCTGCCTCCTATTCCCAAACTTCCCATCCCAGGGTGATGGGGTGGCCTTACAGAGCTAGCACTCCATCAGAACCCTGGTGGCTCTGCAAGGGCATCAGGTGAAGCCAGAGGCAGCCCCAGAGGCAGCCCCGGAGGCTCAGGGTGGGGTCTCAGGGCTCCTGCACCCTCCCCCAAGTCTGGGCAGGTATAATTAACAAACTGACAAGAGCAGACACAGACAGACCAGTTAGAGCCCTGAGGAGGGGAAGAGGAGGGAGATGTGAACTTCCTTCCCTGCAACTCTGTGCCCACCATGTGCCAGAACCGGGCTGAGCTCCTGGACATATGTTACTCCATCCTCACCACCCAAGGAGGGGAGGATGATTACTGGCCTCCTCTCACAGCTGAGGAAGCTGAGGCAGACAGGAGGTGACAAGTGTACCCACTGAGGACCAGCTCAGCAGCCTGGGCCAGAGCTAGATGGCCCCCTCCTCCAGTACTGCTCGTGCCACCGAGGAAATGCTGAGTTTAGGGGCTATGTTATAATTGGCTCTTGACATCCCTAATGTCATGCTTAGTTCTAGACTGATAATAAGAACAAGAACTGAATGTGGAGCATTTTAGCGAGCAAAGGGAAACCCAGCTGGCTTGTCAGGCCCCAGCAATAAGAAATGCATTCAAAATTCTGTCATACTACTAATTCTGAAAGAGGCAATATTTTGCAAGGTTTAGATGAAGTTAGTTTTTTCATCCAATGCTCAGAATTGATTAAATTCTGTCAAATTCAATGAAATTGATTAAAATACATGAAAACTTCACTCTCTAATCAATAAGTAATCAAAGAATATGAACAATTTTCAAAAGAAAAAATCAAAATTATTCAAAACCAAATGAAAAAATACTCCAAATCACTATCAAGAGAAATGCAAAGAGCAGCTAGGAGAAAGCAACTAATCTGGCCTTAGACACTTAACACTTCCTAGCTGTGTGCCTGTGGGCAAGTCATTTAGTGAGAGAGAGAGAAATGTGAACTACTCTGAAGTATAATTTCACAACCATCAGACCAGCAAAGATGGTAAAAGACAGAAAGACTATGTTGGAATGGTTGGGGGAAAACAGGCATACTAGCAACACATGGTTGATGGAGCTGTGAATAAGTCCAACCATTCTGGAAAAGTTTAGAATTGTGTGAGAACAATCCATATACTTTGTTGTGGGTTCTCTTTTGAGACTGGGCCTGTCACCTAGGCTGGAAGTGCAGTGGCTACCTACAGGTTGGCTCCTCTGGCTCACTGGCACAGAAAGTTTGCCTTCTCTGTTTCTGACCTGGTCTGGTCTGCCTTCCATAGGCAGGCTCATTACTCCCTGCAGGGGCTCCCTACATTGGGGCCAGACTTAATGTGGACACCTGATCTCCTGTAGCCTCACCTCAGCCTTCCAAACAGAAGGGATCGTACACTTTGACCAAGGGATCCCACTAGAGGGCAGAGAGCCAGAAGTCAGGTACCACAGACAGTTCCCATTTATAGAGCAATTTAAGGTTTACAATGGCTGTACATGTCACCTCCTTTAATCATCAAAATAACCTTCTACAATAGGTGCTATTATTATAATCCTCATCTTACAGCAGGGGTAACTAACACTGAAGAGATTAAATGACTTGTCTAGGGTCATACAACTAGGAAACGTTTGAAGTAGGATTTGATTTCCTTTTCTCCTGGCTCCACGTCCACAGTTTAATCTACTTTCCCCTCCTGTCTCTTCTACAAGGTTCACAGCTGCACTTCCTCTGAATGCTGGTTGATTAATCAACTCAAGTAGCAAAAAGCTAGTAACAAAGCGGGTGCCCATCAGCTGGAAAATGGCTACACAAAGTAGGCGAGTTTGGGGATAGTATTCTATAAGAAGTCACAACAAATATGAGGAAGTCGGGGAGGATATGGGGAGTATGCAGGTTTCCTGAACTAATGCAGAGCAGAAGACAATGACATTTTGAATGCACTCTAAAAGACAACTGAACTCAATCAAATGAAACTTTTCCCTTCAGTCACTAGGGCTCTCTCTTAATATTTCTCTCTCTAATGCTCTTTCTCTGCACATGGTTTCCTCTAAGAGGATGGAATGGATGTTCCCTGAAGGCAAGGGCTATATCATTTTTCCCCACAGACACACAGTAGGCACTCAGTAAATGCTTATCTAAATACAAGTGCACTTGCTTCCTCTCCAGACAGTGACCTGCAGGTATGTGTGGACACGGACTGTAACAGGAACAGTCCCTTACTGGAAAATTTTAACAGGGAAAGGGCAACAGTTATCAGGAAGTGACTTTGGTGTCAAAAACCAAAATACATTGATAAAACATCTGAAATAAAATGAGTAAGAGAAAATTTTGGGAAGCTTATCCTCTCCCCAGGTCTCAGAGCTATTCAGAGGAGCAAAGTCTGGACTAAGTTCTGGCCAGCAGTCTGCCTGGCTCCTGTGTATTCCAATATGTACAAAATCTTTTTTCCCCCTGATTTTAGGATTCTGTTCCAGGCCTTAATGAAATCACTTCCTTTGTCATGTTTTCTATGATGGGCCAGCAAAGGCAAAGACTGGGGAGTAGGGGAGGGAAAAAAGGACAAAGGCAAACAAAAATGTTCCTCCACACCCACTCATTCCCAAATCTCTAGGAAGGCATTTTGCTCAAACTTCAGACACCTGGAGGGGAAATGAGATTCTTCTCCCCTACTAAAAGGAGGGGCTATGGGTCAGGCTGAGTCCTAGGCAATGTGACCCAAACTGCCCTCAAGGACCCGAACACTTGGCAGCCTGGCTGTGACTCTCCTCTCTGGAGGAACTCTCAGCTGTGACTCAAACACCACTAGTCAGGCTTTTCTGGCTCATTTCTATCAAGCATTCAAGGAGGAATTCTTTCTAGGAGGGGGAGGATTGGAATGGCGTGATAGGAAAGGCAACCCAAGGACTGCCCAGTGGGCTGGTGTGGGCTGCTATGCAGATCGACTCTTGGCATGTGAGTGGGTGCAGAAGAGGGCGAGCCTCACCCCACCCCAAATGTGCTGTCCTGCCTCTCCCGGGTACGGCTTATTCCCCTTCCTTTGCATCTTCTTTTCAATATCTCAACCAGCCAATGGGCCACAGAGTTTCCTTTCTAGCTGGTTTTTTTTTGGAAAATCAGGTTAGGGTACCCGCACTGGGCTTAAGAAGCACTACAGGGACCCCAAAATCCAATCCTTCATTCAAGGGAGTCTAACCTCATCATAATGGCTAGTTCCCGATTCAACATCAGAAAACCCAAGGTGCTGCTTAGGAAAACAGTTCTCCTGGGGCTTCACAGGCTCTAGCATAATTCTGAGCCTTACAGAGAACTCGCTTCTGAGAAGACGGCCGTTTGACTTTTTGAAACTAGGACTCCTTCAGAAGGGCCATCAAAGACTCCTCTCTTTCAGGAAACCCTGCAGTCTTTCCCTTAGGATCCCAGGAACATACTGTTCTCTGCTCGTTCTGAGGACCACACAATATCACTGCAGGCAGAATTTCCTAGCAACAGCAAAATCCAAGATTACATCATACTCTGCATGGGAGCTGGGCTGGTGACCTAACAGATGTTGAATTTGTTTCCATTTGCTTCCTTCCTATCCCACTAGATAGGAAGGGGGGCTGGAGTGAGAGGAGATGTTTACTAATGAAACTCAGGGCAGTAGAGAGAAATCAGCAGCAGCAGCAGTTCTGCCCCTGGCTGCCTCATCTCTCCTTAGGACTCTTCCCTTTCCCTGTGGCTCTTTGAGGGACCCCTCCAGGGCGATGTTGGGAAGTCTGCACCTGAGAGGACCTCTCACCTGGCCCAATACTGAGCCTTCACTGGCTCTCTTGATCATGTGTTCTAAGCAAAGAGGCTGGATCCATTTGCCCTACACGGTGAGGGACAATTACCTATGAACAGACAGAAATCTCATGTGTGAGGAAGGCAGTGGTCCTTTACAGCCTGGGAAGTGTAAGAAGTTCTGATCCAGTTTTCAAGCATCCCCTCCTCCCTGCCACAGCCAAATCGTAGACAAAGAGGCCCGGGGTCCATGGAGGTCCCAGTAGAGGCTCTCCTTTTGATGCAGAAGGGCCCAGCTCCCAGAAGGCACCCTCAGACTGAGGGTCCTCCAGAGAGTACGCCTATCGTGTGCCTTTCTTACTCCTCGTGGGCTTGCTTTTTCTTAAAATAGCTTTGCAATAGGACCTTGTTTCTTTGGGGATTTCTCAAGACTCAGCTTTTCTCAGACAACTCCCTCAATCTTTTCCATGATTGTTCGAACCCGTTCTGTTCTCTGCCAGGTCGGTGGCTGCTCCTGTTTGCTCTGCATTCCTCTCTGGGAAGCACTGCAGAGTCAGGCTCTGGTGCAGCGCCAGGCTGGTAAAGGTTTACTTATCCATCAGGCTCAAGTGGCTCCCTAATTTCCTTTTTCTCCTTAATGGCCAGAATCTGAGTGCTGCCATAGTACCCCAAGCAGTCAAGCAACAAGCATTTATTAAGCACCTAGTGTGTTTCAGACCCTGTACTAAGCTCTGGAGATACAAAGAAAAGCAAAAAACGTAGTCTCTGCCCTCAAGGAGCTTCCATTCCCATGGGAAGACAATATGAAAACCAGATAAAACTGAGCTCTAAATACAGGGAGATGAGAGGTTATCTCAGAGGGGAAGGTCAAATCACAAGATTAGAAATTTCAAAGCCAGAGAAAAGAGTCAGACCATCTGGTCCTTCCCTCTGTCTGCAGAAAAACAGAGCGACAGAGGTCCCAGTTTGACAGAGGAGGCCAAGGAGGACCTATAAAGGTCAAATGATGGGGGTAAATACTTCTACTGACCCTGATCCCTTCTAGGAGGGTGGGAAGAAACTTAAAGGTCATCACTGTCCCAGCAAACACAAACTTCTTTATTGCTAATTTAATAGATTCTAAAAACAAACCCAACAAACCAGATTCTGTTTTGATTTGATGATATCAGGTAGGGGGCTATTACAGCACTATTAGTGATATTCAGAGGGCCTCCCTTTGCCATCTGCCATTTCTATTCCTCTGAATTTCAAGGGTGTGGAAGAAGCATGTTTCCTAATCTAAAGTCATTCTTACCCAATCCAGTCCTACCCACTGAGAAAGGCACCTACCCGGGACATGATGCATTGTCTAAAGGTCAGTCTAAACCCCTAGGAATGGAGATACGTGAGCAACCACAGGATGCTGAGACATGTTCAGGACTGTCCTCCATGATAAATTCCTATGAATGGGGTTTGGAGGAGAGAAAGAGCAAAATGTGCTTCGGGGCAGCCAGAGAGCTGCCAGGTCTGCCTTTGTCTCTGCCTTTAAAGTCTAATTCTTTGGGGCGGGGAGGAGAGAGGAGCTGGGAAACAACAGCTCAAAGGAATGCCCCTGTTTGTCCAGAGAGCAGCTAGCATGCATAATTCATCTCCGGGGCCAGAAAGGCCTTGGGAGGCAGCTCTCTAGGATGGTGGGTGCAGAATGAGGGCCCTTGTCTCTCAGGGATGGCCTCTCAATACCTGCCGACCAGTCACAGTGGCCTGGGAAGCTCAGGGGTCAGACACCTCTACACTAAGGCAGGCCCTTCTACGTGCTCCCATGACCTGGGTTCTTAAAGTTGAAAGGGTTCAACTTGGACCACAGAATGGGCTTTTGAGATCCCCTGGCCAAAGTCTCCTTGATGTTCTCACTGCCACAGTAAAGGAGATGTCATGGACAGAGTGCTGGATGCAGAGTTAGGAAGAGCAGCGTTCTAATTCCACTTCAGACACGTACTAGCTATGCAATCTGAGACAGTCAACTTCACTGCTTAGATTCAGTTTCCTCACCTATAAAAGGGTGAGGTAGTTTGAACTTAACTCACCTCTAAAGTCACCTCTAAAATCCCTTCCAGCTCTAAATCTATGATCCTATTAATGCTATTTCCATCTTCAGGAATAGTCAGGGCTAGTTTCAATCTGAATTGAAGGCATCAAAATGTTGGAGTTTTTTGTTTTTGTTTTTAATTTCTTTCAATGATCAAGCATTTATTTTTGTCCCCGATGGTTACAATTTAAGGGACACAAATGCCTCAGGGTCCAGAGCTCCTCTCCTGACCTAGGCACTTCATTAATCCATGGCTCCTATCAACCATTTCTCTCTGAATCTAAACTGGGGATTATTAGTCTTGTTGCCTCTGTGCTCTCCCAGCCCTGCTTCTTCCACACTCAGCATTTATAGTCAAGTGAGCTGGGAGGGAAAAATGATCAACCTTCCAGAGCTTAGAAAGGAAAGCTGGCTCCTGGCCAGCAGGCCGAGGGGCCAGACAATGGGGTCATTACCCTGTTTCCATAAAATACATCCTCAAGGTGAACATTTCCTACATTTCCATTAATTAAAGCTCAGAATAACAAGAAAGTAAAGGCAGATTTAGCAAGACCGGCACATAAAAACGTTAAGTCCAAGAGTCTCTAAACTATGGCCTAGAAAATGATTCTTGAGCCTTTGACACCTCCCCCCTTCACCCGACTCTTAACACTTACTCAGCTGTCTGTGACATTGTTAAGGATTTCAGGCAATAATGTGGGTGAGAATAAATGTTAACATTCTCCCTAAAGGCTGTGGAAATATGCAAATGTGTGCAACTGTACACAAAGCCTTCTCTTCTATAGCCCTCTCACTAGGTGGCCCTGGGGAAAATCCTAGCAGAGACCCTTTGGCCCAGTCCTCCCAGCCTGCTTCCTGGGAGGGTTGGTCTCTTAGCTCTGTGTAGGTGCTATCCCCTGTTCCATGCATGTGGCCTCCACCATGCAGAGACCATCCAGTCATAGAAGGTGATCGTGGCAGCTGCTTTCTTTTTCAGAGGGCTTCAAGGCTAAAGCTGAATGCTCATCTGTTAGGGATGCTGTAGTGGCCCTCCCTGGGTGTGTGCCTGTATATTAACTCTATCCAGACATCCAGCCTCCATCACACAGAAGCTTGGGCTAGATGATCTCAAAAGTCCTTCCCAACTCTGAGAATGTGTGATTTTAAGCCTGACTCATATCATAGGACTGAGAGCAGGAAAGCATTTTAGGGACGCTATCTAGTTCAATCCCTTCCTTTTACAGGAGAGAAAACCGATATAGAGCAAGATGAAGAGACTTAGCGAGTAATTATGCACCCACAAAGAACAGGAGGAATCTCAGAAGCCCTGAGTTGGAAGGAAATCGAGTGGCCAAAATTAGCCGCACCAGAATCTCTGCCATAATGTACCTGGCCTTGGCCTGCAGAACTGCCCCTCCCAAGGCAGAACCTTCCCCTTGGGGACAGCTGTCAAAGTCAGCACAACTTCTCCCAAGTCCAGCCTAAATCCTCCTCTCACTTTCTTGGGCCAAGCAGAACAGAGCTGTTCCCTTGTGCTCATGACAGATGTGCTAATGGCAGGAGGCAGCTCTCAGGACGGGCCTAGTCTCCTGTCTCCAAGATCACCATCCCAGGTCCTGCCATGGATTTCTCTATGGTAGGACTGTGACATGGTTCACCACCTAGTTGCCCTTTTCTGGAGAAAATCAAGCTGCTTGGGGTCTTTGCTAAAATGTGGTTCTAAAAACTGAATCCAATGCTCTAGACAGTCTGACTGGGGCAAAGTCTAGCAGAACTGTCCTGTGCTGAAACTGGAATCAGGAAGACCTGAGTTCAAATGTGGCCTCAGATGCTTCCTTTGCATTAGTGTCCTCATCTGTAAAAGGGTTATGAGGATGAAATCAGACAACATCTGGGAAGTACTGGGCAAACCTTAAAGTGAGCTCCATAGAAACTTCTTGTTTTCCAGATGCTCTGCTTATTTATCCCCTTAGTAGTACGTTCTAGAATTTTACCAGGAAAAACAAAGTGCCTTTGGACCAAATGCTATGACCAGACCAACTGTGACCTTTATTGATATGCCAGTGGGAAAGCGGTGGAAAGATGAGACCCCATCGACAATTCTCAAACTCACTGTTGCCCTGCGCAGGCCTCATCAATAAGCTTTAAAAGTCTGGCTGGAAAACCGGGTGATTCAGAAAGTGAGCCCCGATGGAAGCAAGCTGGCCCACCGGCAACACTGGGAGGCCTCCCCGCCCTGTCAGGGGCAGAGTCATTGGACAGCCCAGCCCCACATCATCAGCTTTGTATGTGATCTCAGAAGCCAAAGGAGAGGCAGGACATCAGTTCTTTGTTCTTTTCTGATTTTTGCATCTCCCAAGAAATAATAGCAGCGTGCATTTATATAGTGTTTGGAGATTTGCAACACACTTTATAAATATGTGCTTTAATCTTCACAACAACACTAGGAAGTCGGTGCTAGGATTATCCCCATTTTGCAGGTGAGGAAACTGGGGCCGACACAAGTAAAGGGACTTGTCCAAGGTCACACAGCAAAGAGGCGGCTGAGACTTGAACCTGAGTCCTCGGATCCCAGGCCCAGCAGGCCGTGTGCTATGGCGTCACCTAGCGACCTAGTAACAGAGGGGGCTGAGGGGTTTGCAGGGAGTGATGTTGTCAATAATCACCTTCGGGAACTGATACAACTCGAGTTCTTTGGAGTTTTCTCTCTCAAGACAATCATTACATGTTAACCCTTCACAGACTTCAAAAACTCAGAATTTCTCTGTCCAAACAACAAACCAAAATACGAGAAAGCCTTTCCTCGTTCAGGTTCAAGGGTCTCCCCAATTCCCCGACTAGGAGGTAAAGCGCACGCTCCTCAGCTTGCCGGGCCCAGAGAATCAGCCTCAACAAAATCCGACAAGAAACTGGTCCTGCTGAATAGCTCCCTAACAAGCCTGTCTCCCCGGCTCCCACAAAGCAGGGGTATTGCTACAGCCACCCGGGTGCCAGGGCAGCTGGGAAAGACACAAGACAGCCTCGTGCTCCAGAGGGCCAGCAGGCCTGGGATGCAGAACACCCAGCCCAACCCCTGCCCCCTGCCTAGGCAGCCCTTTGCATGGTCTCCTCCCTCTCCTCGGCCACGTGCCTCAGCTCAGTTGCCATCAAGGCTCTCCAGAGGCCCGGTCTCTCCCGGAGACAGAACCAGACTTCTGTTGCCATGGGAACAGCAGCCACAAAGTCACCAAGGTCTCAGCAGCAGGCAGGGGCAGGTACCAGGCTCCAGGGCGCTGATAACTACCCACCAAGGACACTGGGTCCCCTGGAACACATGGAGAAGGATGGGATGGGGAGCCATGGCAGCCAGCAGCCCCAGGGGGTATGGAGGATGGCAGCTATGGCCAGCTGGATCAGCTCCCGTCAGAGGCCATCATCATCTTCTCTGGAGCAAACAGACTCAATCTCCGGAGGCCAAAGCACAAGCGGAAGCTGCAGTGCCCCCAAGCGGTCAGGGTGCCCGGGTTCTGGCCTGAGCTCCCTGACCTGGCCCAGCAGCTTCCCCCATCTCCTCCTTTTGGAGATGGAGGGACTTGTTCAATGACCCCAATCTGACCCCAGACACTCTCTGACTGCAGGACCCTGAAGGCACCAACTTCTGCCTCAGTGACCACAAATGCGAAATGGGGATAATCAGGGCACCTACCTCCCAGCAGGGTGAGTGTGGAAATGAAGTGTAAAGCACTTAGCACAGTGACTGGCACATAGCAGGTGCTTAATAAATGCTTGTGCACACTCCCACCGGTTGTTCAAGGGCACAAAGCCCCAATAGGCAGAGCTGGGACTTGAACCCAGACCCTTTGACAGAATCCAATGCTGTTCCTGCTGTACTCTGTTCATAAGAATACTATGAAAACCACAGATGGAAACAGAAAAGGGCTTCTAAGAGTGAAAACCACTGTATCCACAGAAAGGATGGCAACATGGCCCACCTCTGAAGCTCATCCATCCACGAACAAGTAATTATTAAACACCTATGTGTGCCAGGTACTGTGCTTGGAGCTGGACGTTCAAGAATTAAAAATAAGCAACAAAAAACCTTGCTGCTCTCAACCTACCGTGACAGCTCCTTCTGATCTCCAGCTTAACCCCGCTTCCTCAGCTAGCAGAGAAGGGGCCAGCTCCCCGGCCTCTGAGGCCCCTGGCTGCTTGGCACTGAGGGTCCAGGGCAGGCCCCAGAGCCCAGCCTCCCTTTCACAGGCCTGTCCCCAGTGCATAAATGTATTGTCCTCAAAGCAGATTAATTCTCTCTGTCCCATACTGTGCATAATGTCCATAATGTGCAGAACTCAGCCAACATAGCCTCTTTCCTGCCTTGGGCAAGGGAGAAGCAGGTGAGAGGAAGCACCCGAGGGGAGCATGAGGAGCTCACTTGCAAGCCCACCACCATGGCCAGGCCCTCGGCAGAGCCCGGAGACCTGTAATGAGGGGAAGTCTTTCCTTACACCAGATCTCAGTGTGACCACTGGCACCTTCCACCTACTTCTGACTCTGCTCTCCGGGGCCAGTAGAGCAAGAGCAGTTTCTATTCCTTGTGACAGCCCTTCAACTAGAGGGTTTGGCAATGACAATCATGCTTCCTAGAAGCCCTGCTTCTCCAGGCTGAGCAGCCCCGTTCCTTCACGTAGTCTCCACAAGACTCATTTGTCTTTCCCGACTACAGGACAAATCCCTCCCCTTGGGACCCAGGTTAAAATCTCCGTCTCTCTCTGCGCTCTGGGCTAACTGTCCCTGCAATGCAGAGCTGCGGGCTGACGTGCAGGCAATCCGCGCTCCTGTGCTCTGCTGTTAGCCGTCCTAGTCTAGGAATGAATCTGCCTGATGCTTTGTTCTCAGTCACATGGATTGGGAATGGCTTTCTTCCCTAAGCAATTTCCCTAAGTGGGGGTTGGGAGGGGCTGGAGTTCTGGCTCTGACGTGCTAGCTGTGAGACTCCAAAGAAGCCATTTGATATCTGAGACCTCAGTTTCCTCATCCATACAATGAGGATCCTTGCCCTCTCTGGCTTTTAGGATTCTGGTGGGGGGAAAGCTTGATAAACTGAAATGGGAGCCATTATCAAGTGGGTGCCCCAAGATCTTTCAGCTGCTGATCCTCAGACCTAGACAAGAGACTACATTACCAAAGCTAAAAAGGTCTAAGGCTCTTGTCCATTCCCATGAGGCCAGTCTCAGGGCCAGGACTCTGACCTGGAACCACTCTGCCTTCTATATAGAACATTCTTTGCCCTTTCTTTAGATTGTTTTTCCCTCAAAAGTCTGCTTGTGTGGGTGCTTTAAACCAAGCTTAGCTCAGCTAATGCCTCAGTTTGTGTGTGTGTGTGTGCGCGCGCACACACATGTATGTGCAAGCACAATTTTTATTATTAGGTTACAGGTAATTCTTGGGTAAGTGTTGATTAAAGTCAGAGAAGATTAATTTCCTTTCCCAGAGCCCCTGTAATCCTCACTGGGCCTGTCCTCGCTGATTTAGCCAGGCAGAAATTTAAACCTCTGAGATAATTTTCTTGGGAATCACCTTCCTGTTTTGAGAGGGCACCTGAGCTCCCTCCTTCAACATAAAGACCTGCCCAGCCCAGTCCCATGTGGTCAGCCCCAGAGTGGAGGCAATATAACTGGGCTCTGCAGGTTGGAAAGCAGCACTGGCCTCCAGTGTGCTACCTGAATGAGAGCCACAGCTATTTCACCTCTGGAGACCACCTCCTCCCCTCCCTCCCTCTGCCCCCCAAACCCAGGAGGCTCCCTCAGCTTTCTATGAAGGAAGGCAACACAGCCCCAGGAAACCATTTGTGAGCAGTCAAACAAGTCCACAGAGCTGGAGGCTTCACACGTCAACCCTGGAAACATTCTGGAGGACGAGGTGGGGAGCTGCAAGTTCCTTGTGCCCACAGTCCTGACTCTTAGGGTGAGGACTGTCTGTTGGATATGTCCCAGGTGGGGACAAGAGGGACCAGTCCGGGCTATGAGAAGGCCCTTCTGCTGTACCATTTGCTGCCCATGTGAGGGAAGGTGCCGTTGAGGTCTAAGGTTTTGCTGAGAGGCCTACACTTCCCAGCCATTGACTTCAATGAGTGACCTCGACTCTGTCTTAGGTAGAGGGAACTTAGAGGCAAAAGGAAGCCAGAGGCAACTAACTGCCCCTCCAAGGGGCCTTGTCAATCTGTCTATCAGCAAGCGCTTAGAAAGGTCCTACTATGGGCACCATGCCCAGGGCTGGCGACCCAAAGGTAAAAAGCAGGACCCATTCTCAAGGAGCTCCCAGTCTAAAGGGGAGGACCAGTTGCAAACAGCATCTAAGGGGCATGGCAGCATAAATGCAGCTTTAATCTTTGTAGATAAGGTTTCCTGGAGCTCCCCGGCAGCCCTCCCCCACAAGAGACCATCAGAGCGGCTCCCTGGCCCCTGGCTTTGGGGCCTTCTGGGGAGTAGCCCGAGTGCCCTGCTCAGCCACTCTATCACAGCCTGCCAGCCAAAGGCAGCATGGCCTCAGGTCGGTTCTGGGGTGATCAGGCCCCCCCCCGCCATTGTGAGTGCCTTAGCCCGCGTCCCTTCCTGCCTCTCAGGCTTCCAGCTTTCACCTGGACATACATTTGACAAGAGCCCCATGGCCGCCTCCCTATGAGCTCCTCTAGGGGATGGGGGAGAGCAGCAGCCGTGCCTCTCTGCCCTGACCTCCAGCAGGGACTGGAGACCCACGGGCCCACTGGGGGAACCGGAGGGAGAGGCGGAGAAGGAGCCTGACGGGGCTGGGCTAGGAAAGAACAGTCATGGGAGGGAGGGAGCATGGAGGAGAGGCAGGGAGGTGGTCGGGCAGTGGGTGGCACCACTGGCTGAGGCAGCCTGCCACCTACTGGGCAGCAAGCTCCCACTCCTCTGCCCCAATCCATGTCTCCTCTCCCCGCCCCCCAAGCTCCAGTGACTGCCAGGGGGGCAGATCCAGGCACCCCCACACCAGGACTTGGGGGGGAAACCCCAAAGTCCTTTTGTGACTACAGGTAAGGGGCAGACGAAAGGGCCTCCCCCCACCCTCTCCTGGCCATGGCCAAGGCCCAGCAGCAGCTGGGCAGGTGGGCAGGCAGCAGACAAGGCCCCTCTTCCCAGCTCCAGAGGCCAGTGGTCCATGGAGGGCAGCCGGTCCCCTTTCTTTCTCCAGAGCAGGGAAACAATGGGGTGCCTGTGTGACTCCCAGCCGGCCGGCTGGCGTGAGAGAGCCTGTTCTTGCGAGCTCAGCTGCCTGGCAGGGCCTGCCCCCTCTTCCTCCTGCGCTCGAGCCCCTAGGCTCTAGCTTGTTTGCCATCACCACATGCTCTGATAGCCACCTGGACGGTGCCAGCTCTAGATGACCACAGCCCGGGCTCTCAGCAGGCTGACCACACTGCGGGCTTGCAGACTTGGCCCCTCGGGCCAGCCCAAGGCGTGGCAAGGCCCAAGGGCACACATGCAGAGGCTCCTGGGGCTCCCTTCTGCCTTGGAGCAGTTCCCCATTCTGGTAGAAAAGCGGCAGCTGCTTCAGGACGCTGCAACCTTTGTGCCTACCATCCGCCCAGCCGGGGGAGGCAGAGGCAGAGCTCTGGCTTATCCCTAGCTCAAACACAGGCTCACTCAGAGCTCCTAGTACATTCTATAGGGAAATGGGTAGCAAGGAAGGTGATGGGGCTCTCCCTAAGGCTGGGCCTATGGGCATGGTCTGGCAAATCCAAATGACTGCCCGTGACAGGGAACGAGGGCAAAGAATAGGCTGCAGCAACGAGTAAAAATAGCCTGGGCAGGACTGCAGTTTTTCCCCCCGGGATGGCCTGGCCCCTTGGAAAGACTGCTAAGCGCCCTGCTGCCCACTCTGAGCTGAAGTGCCTGGCCACTGATGCCCTAAGGGAACACATACCAGATGAGCCCTCAAGAGGGCACGAAAGAGCTCCGAAGAGCGATCCCTCAGCTGTCCCCCAACCCAGCTGGCCCATTGAGAGCGGTCTCTCTCCCTGGCCTCCAGCAGCATGCACCAGGCTACCCAGGCTAGTCTGCACAGCCTCCATATGCAGGGAGTTGGGATGGGCATGACAGGCAGCTGCCCAAGCCAATTCCACCAGGGGAAGGGGAGGATTTCTGCTAAGCTGGGCCATATGGATCCTGTCACATCCCAGCTTCAATATTTGTCCACCAGTCCATAAAAGAGGCAAAGAGTCCTGAAACAGGAGACTCCTACTTGGTTATGGATTTAGGTCAGACTTGCAGAGAAGCTCTAAGTGTCACCCAAGCCCCTGGCGTTTACTAGCCCTGCCCACCTCGAGCTCAGATGACACAGATAAGCTAATATAGGAATCAGCAGTCCTGGCTCAGGATCCTGGGAACCCTCTCAGTACTTGTGCATGAGGCAGAAGAACCATCTTTACTTTGGCCAGAACAAAAGTCTGGAAATATCTCTATAATTTATTAATTCCACTAGCCCTCCAAAGAGGAGAGAATCTGGAGGTTGGCCAAATCAATGGGCTGCGGGTAAACTAGATACAGGGAGGGCAGGCCCTGAGGAGGGAGTGAGGAAGATAGGAGAGAATCTCAGACCCTGAAACAAGGAAGCCTGTCAGCACTTTACTTGCTTGTAAAGCTGAGCTCTTGCTCTCCCCAAACCAAGAGAACTTGAAGTCTGTCAGCCCTGGCGTTAAAGAGGCTGTCCTTCAAGCCCTCTGAAAGCAGTACCCCCCAGGCCAGAAAGGTCTGGGGGGGTCCACAGGTCCACAGGACACTATGTGGCCAAGCACCAAACTTGAAGGCCGAGGCCATAGAGACAAAATCCAAAACCTTCCCAGGTAAACAGGGTTGCAGCAGTGCTAATCAAGCATCCTAAATGGTCGAGAGAGGGCTCAGGAACTGCTTGGTGCTACATCTGACTCCCACCCAGGAAAGGGAACATTTGTCTATGTGCATGTCTCCTCATGGGCTGAGGCTCTCTGCTAAGTGCTGAAAGACCAGTCAATGCTTGTTCTCACTCTGGGGAGGGGGGAACAAGACACAACACAAAGTGTAAGCCCCTTGAGGGACTTTGCCTTCATATCTCCTGTCTCGAGGCACAGACCCTGGCACAGAGTTGGAGCATAATAAATGTCCCTTGGATGTGGCTCTTTTCAACAATGAGGTAATTCAGACCAATTCCAATGGAGTTCTGATAGGGGCCATCTGATCCTAGAGAGAGAACTGTGGGAACTGAGTGTGGATCATAACATTTTCACCTTTTTTGCTGTCATATGCTTGGGGTTTTTTTTCCCTCATTTTTTCCCCCTTTTGATCTGATTTTTCTCATGCAACACAATAACTGTGGAAATATGTATAGAATTGCACGTGTTTAACACATAATGGATTGCGTGCTGTCTAGGGGAGGGGAAAAATGGAACACAAGGTTTTGCAAGAGTGACTGTTGGAAACTATCTTTGCATGTATTTTGAAAATCAAAAGCTATTTTAAAAAAATCTTTTAAAGTCTAAGGATGCTGAATAATGTAAAATACTAAGAAAAAAAGAAAAAGAAATAAATGTTTGTTGGTTGACTAAACAGCAGGAGTTGGAGGCACTAATTGACTTACTGATGTTTGAAACAGAAATAAACACAAATGAAAATCACCCAATGCTAAGGTAAAGAGTTCCATGCTTGGTGGGCTGAGGCAGAGGCAGGGTGGATTCCTGCCATCCTCTTTCTTCTATCCCCCTGACAATCACTGTGGTCTCACACAAATGTCCAAATGTCTCCCCTTTTCATTCCCAATTGTCATTTTCCAAAGGCCCCTTCATTATCACAAGAAAGGCCTTTAGAGGAGCCTGCAGAGCCACCACTATCTCTGCAACACCATCTTGCTCCCTGCATCTCTGCCCCAACTCACCCTGGTCAATGGAGTGTGATGGGAGCTGGCTCAGCTGGCTGCTCACTACCCCTGCATATGTCCGCAGGAATTCTTCCTCACTGGCTGTCAGCTGCAAGGGAAAGAGAGACAGATGACTAGGTGAAGGACAGAAAGTATTCCTGCCTGCAAAAGCACAGGGTCTCCTCTGTCACCCCCAAAACCAAGGTGCATCGTTCCTCTCAGCCCCTGTCTAGAGCTCCTCTGCAATTATCCATCTCATCCACTTGCTGTTTCCCCAGGTTTGAAGCATCCAAGCCATGGTGCCTGCGGCATTTGGCTCAGGAAGAAATCCATGCTCATACCTTAAAAACTTTCATCCCCAAAGCTGGACAAGACCCTGATCCTCAACCCATGGCCTCTGGTTGCCACAGGATCAAAAAAAGTCTCATGGTCCAAAATATCATCCCCTTCTAGAACCCCAAGGGCCATTCATGCCAGCCTCATACCTTCAGGAGGTCTGTGCTATCTGCTCCCAGTTCCGAGTGCCTCCTGACTCCAAAGTCCCATCCCTATTCCCTACCAACCATCAGAATCCTTCACAGACATTACTGTCCATGCCCAAGCAATTTCTGGGGCTGTAAAGCAGCAAGAGGAGCCTCCCCTCCCATCGCTGCCCCCACAACTATCACACACCTGAGTGGGGATAGCATGGCTTCCCCAGGGATGTTGCTTAGCTTGGCTCACCCACTGGGCCCCTCCCACCCCTAATCCAGGGTGACAGTGTTTTCTGCCCTGGCCCAGGGCCCTTAGCATCACAGGAAACTTACATTTGATCCCATCTTCCTCAGCATGAGCAAGACCCGAACTTTCTGCTGAATGTACATCTCCTCCGGACTCTTCCCGGGAGCTCCCTCACGGTTCATTCCCCTCAGTCCAACTCCACAGATTCCTGTGGATCAAAGGACAAAGTCCAGAGGTGAAGCTGAGAGACACACCTAGAGGCAGAGCTGCGGAGCTGGACCCCGAGGGGGAACTCAAACCACCTTTGTGTCCCCCAGAGGCCGGGCTTTGTGAGGAGCTTGACAGCTGGCCTGGGATGCTTGGGAATCTCATTACTGACAGCTTGGAGACACCATCAGGTCCTCTCTTTCTCCTTACTACCAGCGTTGGCCAGCTGGATTTAGCAGCTATGTCCAGCAATAGATGCCAAGGACTGGAAAGGGACATGGAAAAGGGTGCCAAACACATGCCCGCTGCCCTTCTCAGCAATGCCAGGCCTGCCTCCCCAGGGACACTCCCTGATCCACAGCCCTCCCCCAAGGCAACAGAGGCCCTCTCTTCTCTCTCCTGATCAGGGTGCTGTCGGTGGCTAGGCTGCTTCGTTCCTCGGGGTGGTGGTGGTGGGGTACAGGAAGTACGTACTTTAAGGGCCCTGGGTTCCCAACCCAAAAGTACCAGAACCAGAGAAAGTTATACACATGTGGGTTTTGGGCTCCAGAACTGGAGGTTTATCATTGTGGAAGGAGGAAATCCATTAAACGATCACACATACACACAGCCATTCAAACCATAACCAACTCAACATAACCTGCACTGTGCACCACAATCATGGCCAAAGTCAGTTTTGCTTATTGATTTTCTTTGGTTCACAGGAGCCACGGTGGGGGAGAAGTATGTTAGGACATGACTGAGATGTGAAAGATAAAAAGTATAATCCTTAAAAAAAAACAAACCTGAATCATATTCAGCTCTAAAAATTGAGGCCTATTCCCGAGGCCCAACCAAAACGGACTGACAAGTGGCCCAATTGTTTTCAATAATCTCCAGGCTAGAACAGACTGAGAAAACAGTCTTATGAACAGATGACATGAGGGTCAAGCAGCAGGAGGCCTGTCCTCATTAGAAAAATTATGTGGGAACTAGAATAAGCCCATGGGGGTCTGCCTGGCTTGATATCTGATGCCAGCAGCTAATCTGTGGTTAGCAATTGGGGAGGAACCCTCCCTCTCAATTTCAGTGCCTGGTCATAGGATTGTAGACTCAGAGAGGAAGGGGTTTCCAAGGTCATTTAAGAGTCAGCCCCATCATTTAGAGACTGTCCCATCCTTCTTCCACAATGGATGTCGATGATGTCGATGGAGTACTCCTAATGGGAAAAGACTCTTTAGGCCTAGAGAAGGACAAATGTCATCCTGATTTCCAAATGCAGGAAGAAAGTAAATAGCATTAACAAACTAGAGGTCTGTGGGCTTGATTTCAGTCCTGAAAAAAAATTCATATTATAAGAGGAACAGATGGTAAACATCTAGAAAAGGAAGCAGTGATCCCAAAGAGCAGCTGGCATGGCTTCAACAGCAGATCACGCCAAACGATGTCATTTCCTTTTTGACAAGATAGAGATTTTACATATATTTTAGCAAAGTATTTGTCAAATTTTCTCATTCCTGTCCACAAAATGGTCAGACATGGGGCTAGAACATCATACAATTAATTGGATTCAGAAGTGGGCAAGTAGCCAAGTGCAAAGAGATGGTCATTACCCATCACTATGCTGATGACCCTCAAATCTACCTTTTCTGTTCCAAGCTCCAATCCCACATCTCCAAAAGCCTTTCACACATCTCAAACTGGATGTGTGGTAGACATCTTAAAGCAACATGCCCAAAACCAAACTCCTCCCCAACTTCTCTAAAGGACCACAAGATCCTCCTAGTGCCTCAGGCCCACAACCTAGGAGTCGTCCCAGACACCTCTCTCTCTCATGCTCCCATGTCCACGTTGTTGCCAAGACCTATAAAAGTCTCCTTTGCAACATCTCTCACATGCTCCCCCTTCCCTCCCCTGACACTGTCATTGCCTGGGTGCAGATCCTCATCATTGCCCACATCGATTTCTGCCATCCCTTGCTGGTGGGTCTACCTGCCTCAAGTCTCTCCCCACTCCAATCCACCTTCTAGTCAGCCGTGAATAAACCAGCCCAGCTGTCACCTCGACTTTCTGACCCCCCAGTGGCTTCCCATCTTCAAACCCTTTATAACCCGGCCCCTCCTAAGCTTTTAGACTTCTTATACCTTATTCCCTGACACATCCTTTTCCACCCAGTGACAATGACATCCTGACTATTCCACAAACAAGACTCTTCTCAGTTCCAGGCACTTTCGCTGGCTCTATTTCAAATCTGGAACTATCTCCCTTCTCCACTCTGTCCACTGGCATCCTTGGCTTCCCTTTAGTCCGAACCTAAATTCTATTTTCCACAGCAAGCCTTTTCCAAGTCCTTTTTAATTTCAATGCCCTCATTCTGATAGTATTGCCTATTTATCCTATATACAGCTTGTTTTGTCTACATTTGTCTGCACTGTAAGATTATAAGCTCCTTGAGGGCCGAGACTTTCTTTGGCCTTTTATCTGTGTCCCCTGCTCCAGGCATATAGTAAGTGCTTCATGTTTATTGACTGATCAATTTGTCAACTTGCACAAAGAAGGTCTCTCAGAGGCAGAGTCCTGGGAGTCAGCCCCAGGCCATTTTAAGCAATGCCTTGGATGATGGCCCAGAGGTCCATTTATAAAATTTACAGATGACACATAACTTGGAGGGATGGCTGCTAACACATCAGCTAAGACAGTCAAGGCCCTAAAAGATCTGGATAGACTGGAACATTGAGCTAAATCTAATAAACTGACATCTAATGGGGATAAAAGAGTAGTCTTGTGCTTGGGTATCAAATACCAAATTCATCATTTTAAGAGAGGGAGGCTGTGGCCTGTCTAAAAAAGATCTGGCTCCCTGCGAATTAGTGGTATGATAAAAGGCCCCCCTCACCCTGAAAAGCTAATGCCCTCTCACACTGCCTTACAAGGCAGCGTATCTGAGGCTCGAGAAGAGGCAGTTCATCTGTATTCTGCCCTGGCCAGACCACCTGGAGAGTCAGACCAGGTTGAGTTTTCACAGCCATGTTTTAGGGAAGACAATGGACCTCCTTGCAGCTTCTTGCCTGTCTGGCTCTGAGGCACTCCACTCCTCACTATTCTACTCTTGGCCTTCCCTTCACCTTGAATCTGCAATAGAAAGGGGCCCTGGGCAGCCTTCTCAGTGAGTGGCAAACCAGAGCATTTCTCCTGAAGAGTCCTTCCTATGGGAGGAGACCACAATCACCATGCAGGTTGGGGAAAGCAGCCCAGTAAGAAAGCTAAAGGAAGCCTTTTAATGCAGGCATGCTTTATTTCCTGATCTCCTAGGTCCCCTATTAAATATGCTAGTACATTAAAATCTATACTTCAAGGCAATTATAGTCTTGGGCCCTACTTAGTTCCTTCATATGAAATCTGCAGCTTTTCAGCTTTGTATTAAAATATTAAATTGTGTGAGCTTCTAGGAGGTTTAAAATAGTCACATGTGGCTCTTTTGATTACCAGTGACTGCCAAGATGGCTCCAGGGCCATTGAAGCTTAAAGTATCTTAAAGACCTGGGCTTCCGTGTACCTCTCCAATGTCAGTATTAAGGTGGATAACCAGAGCCCATTAGCCCTTAATAGACACATGGACGCTATGCTAAGTGTTGAGGATATAAAAAGATGCCTTTTAAGGCTTGTTATGAGAATGCTTGTTAGAAAGTACAGTCAGGTCTAGCTTTTAAAAAAAGGACAAATGTTTGAGTGGGAGTGTTAAGGTCCATGTTAGTTTGTCGGGTGCTTAAATTTCCCCTTCTGTCATTTTAGCCAATCTGATAGGTATGAGGTGATATTTCAAGATGTTTTAATTTGCATTTCTTTGATCAAAAATAATTTAAAACATTTCCCCCTATGATTACATATAGCTTTAATTTCTTCACTGAAAAACTGCCTGTTCTAATCTTTTGGCCATTTATCAATTAGGGAATGACTTCTATTCTTATCAATTTGACAAAGTTTTCCATATATTTGAGATATGAGACTTTTATCTGAGAAACTGTTTACAAAATTTCCTCAATTTTCTACTTTCTTTCTGATCTTGGTTCCATTGATTTTATTTGTACAAACCCTTTGTAACATAATCAAAATTATCCATAACCTTACAATGCTATCTCATTTACTCATAAATTCTTCTTATCCACAAGTCTGATAGATAATAGTTCTAGGTAGTTCACAATTTCAAATCAACCAATCCAAAACCAAATTTTGATTTTGGTTTCTTCAAACATAGAACAGCAATTGAGTGCTGGCCACTAGGTGTCAGCCCTGACCAGAGTACCAGAGGCTCAATGCCCAGATTTTGCTGGAAATGTGCCATAAGGAGGGGCTACATGGAGAGAGCAGGCTCCCATGCAGGCCCACATCTGACCCAAGTTGAGCTGTTCCTTTTCCCCACACGTAAACCAGGAAAATAAATGCCATTGAGCAGTTCTCTTTTTGTTTTCTTTTATGCCATTTCAGCTCTGCTTCCTTTCAGGGGCTCAAATTGAAAGGTAACTTCCTGAAGGGCACCAAAAGACCATTCTAAGTGGGATCTTTTTGCATGGGCTGTGATATCTCTGCAGACTGAGTAGACAGTTACTCAGCACCACATCTCCTGGAGGACTCTGGTCTTGGAATCAGGAAATCATAGTTCGGTTGTGTGACACTTCAAGATCCTATGGACCACAGAGACCACCAATGTTGTTCAGGGGTTTTCCTGACAAAGATCCTGGAGTAGCTTCCCATTTCCTTTTCCAGACAATTAGGGCAAATACAGGGTAAGTGACTTGTCCAGGATCACTGAACTCATATGTGCCTAAGGCCAGTGTGATATTCTATCTATTCACCTACCATGCTGCCTCTCTAGTCAGGAGCCCAAAAGGCCTGAATGCAAATTCTGTCCCAGACAGCTCCTGGTTGGTCTACAAAATGAGGGCTGCACCCAATCCTTACTACAACTGCTCTAGCTCTATGTCTGTGCTCCTACGATCTCAAGACCATCATGTGTCTTTCCTTCCACTTTCTGTGGTCCTCAGCCCTTTCACAGGATCCTCAGTTCTGTACAAGTAATTTTAGGTCCAGGCCTACCAAAAAGCTTCAGGGATGGCTCCTGGCTTCATCAATTCCCATCAGTACCAGTACCTGGGTTTTCAATTTAGCATGCATTTATCTGGTGCTCTACCACATGCAGAGTTCTTTTCCTCTCCTCCAACTTGATCGTCATTTGGGAGGCAGGCACAATTCCTAACCTTATTTTACAGATAAGGAAACTGAGGCAGACAGAGGTGCAATAACTTGCCCTGAGTCATCCAGCTAGAGTCTGAAGCAAGATTAGCACTCTAACCACTGTGCTATATTTGAAGTCATACTATCACACAGTTAACTTTCCATTGGAAAAACTGTTTAAACTGCTAATAATTTGCTTCCTATAACCAAACAAAACCAAACCAAAAAACATCACTGCCTTCAGGATTTGGCCTCTGATCTAGCTTTCCTAAACTTCATTCTGCATTTCTGGTTTCTTCCCATCTTTGGCTACAAAAAGAAGTTTATCTTCTCTCCCAGGGTAGAAAGAGTGTAATTGACAGGAGAGCAGAAAGGTATGAGAAGTAGAGTTTGGGGCTTGGAGGCAGGAGTGCTTGGGTCCTATTTAGCACTATCTGCTTCTTCCCGGGGAGACTGTGAGCATTTAAGCTCTATGACCCTCAGTTTCCCCATCTGTAAAATGGGAATAATAATAAAAGTAATAAGCATTTATATGGCACTTTACAAAATGCTTTACAAATATTACCCAACAGGTTGTTTTGAGGCTCTAATGTATGTCAAGTTCTTTGCAAATTCATTGTTAAATGGATGGGGATCTGGTCTAAAGATAACGCTTTTTTCTTCTTTCATCCTAATCCAAATAGTCTTTAAAAATGATGTTTCATCTACCCAGCCAGAAGAGTAGACAGAGCCATGAGTGTGACAGCAAGTAAACATGTCAAAAAAGAGTATGTGAGGATATGAGGAGAAGTCTACAGAGGACATCCTTTCAGGGTCACTGGCTATTGATCAGACAGTCTATAGAATTTTAGTCACCATTTGCCCCAGGCCCCGTTAGCAGCTCTTTTTCTTCCAGGAATAGGTAACTTTTTCATTAGTTTAAAGTTCTGGGACTGTTACTTAATTGCCCTTATTCATTCAGTCTTTTGCTTTTAGCTGGGTAGAGATGAGGAAAGGTTTCATCAAGAGGTAGTGCTGGAGCTGAGTTTTGGAGGAGAGGAAGGGATGCACTGCAGACATGAAGAATGGCCAGTGCAAAGGCACAGAGATAGGAAATGGGACAACAAGGCCAGTCTGACTAGATCTGAGGACACAGAAAAGGATGTGGTGTGTGATGAGGCTGGAAAGAGAGGCTGGACCCTGGCTGTAAACAATATTAAAAGCCAAGGAGAGGAGGTTCTATTTGATGCTAAGGGCAAAGCCACTGGACTTACTAAGCAGGGAGTGAAAAGGAAAGATCTGTGGTTTGCTACAGTTTAGGACAATTACTCGGGAGTGGAGAGATCCTTTAAACAGGAACCAATTAGAAGGCCATTGTAACAGAACCATCAAGGAGAAGGTGGGCCTCACCTAGTGTTCAGGCTGTGAAAGTAGAGAGAAGGAGATGAATATGAAAGATGTTGTGAGAGATTTGGGTAAAAAGGGTGAAGTTGAGGAAGGAAAGAAAAAAAGAAATAAGCACTCATTAAGTACCTACTATGCACCAGGAACTGAGCAGTGTTTTATAGAAAAATTCTCACAATTCTAGAAGGCAAGCACTCTTATATCCCCATTTTATAAATAAGAAAACCAAGGCAGTCAGAGTTAAGTGCGTTGCCCAGATCACAAAACTAGGAGTATCTGAGGCAGACAAACTCAGGCCTTCCTGTCTTGATGCCCAGCCCTCTACTGTCTACCTATCTGCCTAGGTGGAGGACATCCTCCAATCTCTCCATTGAGGATATCCCTCATTCTGAATCAGGGTGGCTAGCAGAAAACAGGATGTTCAGAAGAAGGAAAGGCTTAGGAGGAAAGTCAATAAGACTCAGAGAGGTCAAGTACCTTGGCCAGGGTCTTAAAATTAGCCAGGTACAGAGCCAGGCCTAAAAGTCTGTGGTCTTATCTCCACTAATCAGGCATTCTTCCACTGCACCTTAGCTAGCATACCGTGAGCCTGATCTCAGATAAGTAGGCTACTTACTCAGAGTTTTCTGTACTCCCCAAAGGCTAGTCAGCTATATGCCCTCTGGATCTCTACCCCAGAAATGTCACTTATTTGGGGGAAAAGACTACAAAGCTAACCTTTCTTCTGCAGCTACAACTAGCCATGAATATAAATGTACTGTTTTTATTAGTTTATCTTAATTTACCTACTGGAAGTTCATTCTCTCTCATTTTCTTTCTATTTTAAAAAATAAAACACAATAGGCACACTGATGAATGCATCAATGACAGACAATGCATTCTTGGGTTTGCTGGAAAATTATTTCAGGATACATTGCTGGTAGAACTGTGAACAGATCCAACCATTCTGGAGAGCAATTTGGAGCTATGCTCAAAAAGCTATCAAACTGTGCATACCCTTTGACACAGCAGTGTTTCTATTGGGCTTATATCCCAAAGAGATCTTAAAGGAGGGAAAGGGACCACATGTGCAAGAATGTTTGTGGCAGCCCTTTTTGTAGTGGCTAGAAACTGGAAACTGAATGGATGCCCATCAATTGGAGAATGGCTGAACAAATTATGATATATGAATGTTATGGAATATTATTGTTCTGTGAGAAATGACCAGCAGGATGATTTCTGAGAGACCTGGAGAGACTTGCATGAACTGATACTAAGTGAAATGAGCAGAACCAGGAGATCATCATACACAGCAACAAGAAGACTATACGATGATCTATTCTGATGGACATGGCTCTCTTCAACAATGAAATGTTTCAAACCAGTTCCAGTTGTTCAGTGAGGAAGAAAGCTATATACACCCAGGGAGAGGCCTGTGGGATCTGAGTCTGGACCACAACACAGCATTTTCACACTCTCAATTGATGTTTGCTTGCATTACGTTTTCCTTCTCAGGTTGTTTTTTTTCCCTTTCCTGTACAGCAAGATAACTGTATAAATATGTATACACATATTCAATCTGTCAAATATTTTAATATAATTATCATGTATTAGACTTCCTGCCATCTAGGGGAGGGGGTGGGGGTAGGAGGGAAAAATTTGTAACAGAAAGCTTTGCAAGGGTCAATGTTGAAAAATTACCCAGGCATATGTTTTGCAAATAAAAAGCTTTAACAGGGGGCAGCTAGGTGGCACAGTGGTTAGAGCACCAGCCCTGAAGTCAGGAGGACCTGAGTTCAAATCTGGTCTCAGACACTTACCATTCCCTAGCTGTGTGACCCTGGGCAAGTCACTTAACCCCAATTGCCTCAGCAAAAAAAAAAAATAAAAATAAAGAAAATTATTTCAGGAAAAGTCCAACAACAGATTCCTTCAGAAAAAAAAAACATGCCACCATAGTCTAAGAAAGTCTGCAGTTGTCTCAACACATTATAGCTTTTACTTTAAAAACTTAACAAAATACAGATGATATCTTTATAAAAATAAAAACTGAAAATCAGGGTGAGAAACAAAAATGTCATCACTTAACCTTCCTTGAGTCCAGGTGCAACATCCTTGACATTCCTACCCTCTGGGTTCCCCTCTGTCATAACCCCCAAGCCCTCTTACCTGCTTTTGGAAATCAGCTTCGGCCAAATGAATGCTGAGTCGTGATCAGGAGAATCACAGGCTAGGAGAAAAAGAAGTGCTGCCCTGTGGGAAAATATAATACAATCAGACACAGGGAAGAAGGGTGGGAAAAGAGGGTGGCACCCTCTGCCAACTTCAAATCCTGAGAAAGCTCATCCCTCACAGTGCTCTCTCACAGAGCCAAGATCTGCTGGCTCCACATAGGTCCAGAAATACCTGTGTTTCTGGCAAGCCCAAAAGGACCAGCACCTGAGGGGAAGAGGACAGCAAAGGCAGTAATGCTTACTTGGCATTTCCGGCTGAATCAGGTCAGCCAGCCTGCTGTCACACACCCAGCCCAGTGGAGGCCCAGGCCCAGAATGAATCACTAGATCAGTTGATTGACAGATTCCCAGGTTAAAGGAGATTTAGTTCCACCCCACACATGCCCAAGCCCAAACCCAAACTTATTGCAAACAAAGAAGCTAGAAATCAGCACATAATCTCTCTGTGAGTTCATGATGTTTTGTATTTATGTAATTTTATCTACATGTGCACCATGTGGTTTACATATTAAACACCCTTGCTGCAAGATGTGCAAAACCTATCAATCAAGCCAAATTTCTACTAGCCCATCAAAATTTGCTTTCTCATAAGCTTGCCCAAACATAATCATAATAAAGTTTTCTAATGCATCTCCATTTCCCTTCTTTGTCCAGGTGGAAGATTATGGGTGTGGAACATTGCATACACTTTCAGACTTTCCATGACTCTTAGGTTGGTTTTGTTAAACTTCTTTTCCTCTTTTTAAATATTTTGTTATAAGAGAGAACTCTTTGAGTATGGGAGGGAAGAAGGACAAGGTCAGAAATTAAGGTGACATAAAGGCCAAAAACAATAAAGATTTTTTTAAACAACATTTTTGAGTGGATGTCCATCAATTGGAGTATGGCTGAATAATTATGGTATATGAATATAATGTAATACTATTCTATAAGAAATGATGAGTAGACTGATTTCAGAAAAGCCTGGAAAAAGTTACATAAACTAAAGCTAAGTGAAGTGAATAGAACCAAGAGAACACTGTACACAGCAACAACAAAATTATGTGATGATCAACTGTGAGGAACTTGACTCTTCTCAGCAATTCAGTTATCCAAGGCCATTCCAATAAAGTTTGGATGGAAAATGTCATCCACATCCAGAGAGAGAACTATGGATGGAGATCTAAGCATACTATTTTCACCATTTTTTCCTTGTTTTTTTTTCTTTCTCTTGATTTTCCCTTTTGTTCTGATTTTTCTGTCCTAGCATGACTCATATGAATGTACATATATAAGCTAAAAAATAATTTAAAAAAATAACTGTTTCTTCCTGTTAAGTATACTCTTAGTCTTCTCTCACCTTTCTAAAGCCATCACAGATCACAGGATCATATATATGGAGCCAAAGTGGACCGTAGAAGCCATCTAATTCAACTCCCTCATTTTATAGATGAGAAAATCAAGGTTCAAAGCAGTGAAGTGATTTGGTCATGATGATACAACTAATAAAAGCCAGAGTCAAGATTTGAACCTGGGTCTTCCTAATTCTCAGGCAGCATCCCATCTATCTACTGTGCCTCCTCTCAAACTATGCCAATAAGTAATGATTAGAATAAACCCCCAAAGTCTTATGTTCTAGGAACCATATGGAGGTACGGCTATACAGTGTCTATATTCTCTCCTGAGCAACTGGGGAGGTGGAGGGGTGGGATGGAGAGACAGACCACTAAAATACAAGTAGAAAGGAATAAAATTAAAGTTCTTGCTCCCCTACTTTTCTTTCTTTTGTCTTATCATGAGCAAGGGATTCATAATCAACCTACACTACCTTCTAAACGGCAGTCACTGAAATAATAGGTGTTGAATTCTCACCTTCACACCTGGTTACTATGGACGTGCTATGGTCTACAGACTCTACACAGCATATCCAAAAGGCTGGCTCTGCTCAAGTCTGAGACCAATGGCTAAGAAAGATGCTCTGTCCTAAGGAGGAGAAGTGACTTAGACCTTCACTAAGATAGATCTCATTCCCCCTTCTCCCTGCTCATTCTGTTTTAATAAGTTCTCAGGCTGTAGAACCCTGCAATGAGACCTGGTCCCATATCTGATTCTTCACCAGCAGCATCAAACATACCACTGTCAGGACAGCCCCATGGATAATAACAACTAATTTTTCTTTTTACTCCCTTTAATATCAAAGCTCTAAAATCCTGAGGAACCCTGGGGAATCTGACCCCTACCCTCCACCAAAGCCCATGAATCCTTTTGAGAGTAAAAGAATTAGTCTTCTTCTAAAGTGCCTTAATTTCTACCAACATAATCAATTATTCTCTCCTGTTTCTGTGGCTCAAAACCCAAGAACCCAAAAGAAACATTTGTATTTGTGGCCAAAGGAACAAATGGGCCTTTCCATGTTTTTCAAGGCCCCTGGCCTCTTTTTTCCTTGTCTTAATGCATCAGGCCAATGTCTCTTGTTTACCCTTAGCCAAATTTAAAGAAAAGGAAACTGGCACTGGCCAGGAAAGTCTTCCAAATTGGAAGTGGGTGAAAGTAAAAAGCTAAGGAATAATCCTAGAGCATTTCTGCCTCTGATTCCTGTTAGAAGATGGTTGAGCATATACAAACTAACCTAGTTAAACCATTCTAACAAGTGACCCACTTAGATACTGGCCCTTGGTTCACTTTTACATCTCCTGAAGTCATCCAGGCCTCCACCTGGCCATCTCACCACCAACATGCTCAAGGCCCAGATCTTCATCCTGGGATTTTCCAGAATCCAGGCCTCAGTCATTCAGGAAACTAATTCATTTGTTCTTAGGGCTGCTACTGCAGGGCCCAGTCCAAATGATTGGAGGATGAGTGTATACAAAGCAGGCCAGTTAGCCCAGTACATCTTTTGGTTGGCTATACTCCCTCTCTTGGTCTCCTTTTCCCTATAAGTGCTTTCTTCTCTATAAAAATATAAACTAGCAATTTGGAACTATGCTTAAAAAGTTATCAAGCTGTGCATACATTTTGACCCAGCAGTGTTTCTATTGGGCTTATATCCCAAAGAGATCTTAAAGGGAGGAAAGGGACTCACAGGTGCAAGAATGTTTGTGGCAGCCTTTTTTGTAGTGGCTAGAAACTGGAAACTGAATGGATGCCCATCAATTGGAGAGTGGCTGAACAAATTATGGTATATGAATGCTATGGAATATTATTGTTCTGTGAGAAACGACCAGCAGGATGATTTCAGAGAGGCTGGAGAGACTTGCATGAACTGATGCTGAGTGAAATGGGCAGAACCAGGAGATCATTATACACGGCAACAACAAGACTATATGATGATCAATTCTGATGGACATGGCTCTCTTCAACAATGAAATGTTTCAAACTAGTTCCAATTGTTCAGTGAAGAAAGCCATATACACCCAAAGAGAGGGATATGAAATGTGGGCCACAACATAACATTTTCATGCTCTCTATTGATGTTTGCTTGCATTGTGTTTCCTTTCTCTGATTTTTTTTCTTGTAGATATGATTTTTCTTGCACAACAAGATAAGTGTGGAAATATGTATACATATATTCAATTTGTCAAGGATTTTTTAACATAATTAACATGTGGTGGATTTCCTGCCACCTAGGGGAGGGGTGGGGACTAGGGGGGAAAAATTTGTAACAGAAAGCTTTGTAAGAGTCATTGTTGAAGAATTACCCATACATACGTTTTGCAAATAAAAAGTATTAATAAAAAAAATAATATTTACTGAAAATCTTTTCTGAGCATTTAACATGTCACTTGGCATTGTGAGTGGTACAAGTAAAAGGTATAATTCCTGACAATCAAAGAAATTACCATACAGATGGAGAGAAAAGACACACGTGAAAGTCATGTACATATCTTATATTATTTATATGCTAAAATGAGTATTGCAGGCATTCTGAAGAGGGAAGAGTAAATCCAGATGGAAATTTTTTTTTTTTAATTTTTATTTTATTTGCATAACATATGTGTGGGTAATTCTTCAACAATAACCCTTACATAGCTTTCCGTTACAAATTTTTCCCCCCAACTCCCCACCCCTCCCCTAGATGGCAGGATATCCACTACATGTTAATTATGTTAAAATATTGGCAAATCGAATATATGTATACATATTTCCAAACTTATCATTGGTGTACAAGAAAAATCTTATGTACACAAACGATATATCAGATAAAGGAAACACAATGTAAGCAAACATCAATCAAGGAGTATGAGAATGTTATGTTGTGGTCCACATTTCGCATCCCTCTCTCTGGGTGTATATGGCTTTCTTCAGTGAACAATTGGAGGTGGTTTGAAACATTTCATTGTTGAAGAGAGCCATGTCCTCCAGATAGAAATTTTAGGAGTAAGCCTCCTAGAGAAAGTGGGAGTTGACCTGATCCTTGAAAAAAAAAAAGATGAAAAGTAATAGTTGATAAAGAAAGGTCAAGGAGAAGATAGTTGACAAGTGTCAAGTGCTCAAAAAGGAGAAAAATGAAGGTTCAGGGGAGATCCTGGCATGTGATAAGAATGACAGTAATAATCTGAAGAACTTTGGGGTAGGGGAGGCAAGAGGGTTGGGGTGGAATTGGTGCTCCTTACACACATCTGGTCTGTGTAGTGGGTGCATACTCTGCATCAACTGTCCTAAGTCCCAATGTATCACAACGTGGGATGTCCAGAGAATTGCTAAGATCACACCAAGCTCTTGGCAGTTGCCCTGTCCCTCATGATAATCACCTGATATCAATCAGTCAGATTCAATGGACCCTAGAAAGAGGTGGTCAAGCTGATACAAAAGATCCCTCTAAAAGCCTGTAGCAGGCACTCTCCCCATTACCTAACAGACCAAGGAAAAGTGGGATCTGGCAAATCGGATAACTCTTGAAAATCTTCCTGCTAGAATCTTCAAGACATTCCCCTTCAGTAGAAGGTAGCTTTGTAGCTTTGAAGATGGCCCTGCCTGCCCTTGCCTCCTGATGCAAACACTGCCATAAGGCTTCAGGGGAGACTGCTAGGATGCCAGGGGAAGTCCAAAATCCCTTTGGAAGCTTGTAGGATTCTATTCTGACCAAGAGGCAAAGGTAAGAAGCCAAAGTCAAGGTCAATGCTCTCTTTTCCCTGCTCTCTCAGCAGTTCTTTCTTAGGTTTAGAACTCTCATTCCTCACTTGCTGCTCTAGGAATTTATACAGGCCCAGAAAGCATGACCAAGTCCCTCTATCTAAAGAGAATTCTTGGCATCCAAGGTTAAGTGTCCAAGCTAAGTTACCACTCAGTGCTTTCACTGGATCAATTTTGTAGCAGGCATCTTATCTCTTGCTTTAAGTGAACTGGGAGTGCACAGTCTAGGTTGACCCCCCACCTTCACACCTGAAGAAGAGAGACAAGGTATTAGTAAGGGCATGGGAGAGCCAAGAGAAGGACATGTGTATAAACATTTTTTTTTCCTTTTATATTCAATTCCAAATTCTCTCCTTCTCTCTTCTTCCTCCTGGTGACTACATATGAAGTTATGCAAAACATATTTCCATGTAAGCCGTGTTGGGGGGAAAGCAAGCAAAATAAAGTGAAAAAAAAAAACAAAAAAAAAAACATACTTCCATCTGAATTCAGTCCAAAAATTTTCTCTCTAGAGGTGGAAAGTTTTATCATGGGTCCTTTGGAATTGTTAGGAATCACTGTATTGTTGATCTGTGTATTTGAAGAAGAGGAAGAAGATGGAAGATAAGGATCAGAAAGAGGATAACTAGAGAAATGAGATCCCTCAAGGATTCAGGAAAAGGCATCTAAGACCCAAATCATAGAGAAATCTGAATGTTAGCCTTGAAGGGACATAAGAAAAGATTGAAAGTGTCTCCTCCTTTGGGAATGCGATGAGGAAAGGATCAAAGTAAACAAAGCTATACTGAGGTGAAGGGAAGGTAGATGAGGTGGTTCTCATCAATATAGAACTGGGACGTGGTAGTGGTGGTGAGGCACCAATGGAAGCTTGATGACAACAGAAAACATTTGAAGAAGCTCTTGTGAACAGTGGTGCAAGGAATTCAATGGCATGATAAAACCAGATGGCATGAATTTATAGGGAACTAGGTCTTCCAACCATCTATCTTTCTTCCGATACACATGGTATAACTTGGGAGCTAGACAAATTCTTTAGCTGTGTCAGGGTGGCACATGTGGCAGTTTTCATCAAATCATAGCTCACAAAAAAAAAAACACCAAGATATCTTTGGGTTTAAGGCAGAGCTTACCAATATGCCCTTTCTTGGTATTATGGCCCCACAGGTCTGTGCTTTCCATCAATCAATAAGCATGTGCCAGGCTCCACACTAAGTATGCTGGGGATATGAAGAAAGCCAAAAGGCTTGTCTTCAAGGGGCTTACAGTCTGTAGGACACAATCTGCAAACAACTATGTCCCAACAAGTTGCATATGGAATAAACTGGCAATAATCAACAGGGGGAGGAACTAGCATTAGGAGGGATTGAAAAAAGGCTTTTTATAGAATGTGGGACTTGCTGGGACTTAAAGGAAGCCAGAGAAACCAGAAGGTGGAGATGAGGAGGAAGAGAATTCCAAGCATTAGGGACAGCCAGAGAGAATGTCCGGAGCCAGGAGATGAAGTATCTAGCACCAAATATCATTAACCTTTGGTGTGAAGCAAGAATGGAAAAAGGCCGTGACTATGAGAGAAGAATACACACTTTGATCAAGGACCCTCTTGCTGAGGAATTCACTGCTCCCACAGTGAACCCTCATTTTCTCACTATCAGGAGGTAATCCAAGAGGCTCAGCTTCTGCTCTCTCCTAATCCTTCCTGGAAGAACACTTCCCAAGGAGTAGGCCACCATACTTAGAGCTATCACCTCTCACTAAAATAAATCTTTTGAGCAGGAAGGATCAAGGGAGAAATTGATTCTCTTCCCACACAGATTTTTTTTTTAGTCTTATCCCAGAGGGTATTCGGTTGAGTGACCAGGTTGTATAAGGTAGTAAATGAAGCCACTTCAATTCACACACTTCCCTCATGTTAACAGCACTCAAGTACATATAGATCTTTGCCATATGATAACTGATCATGGGACTGATTTGATTTCATTAGACTCTAAGAGAAATAAGAGCTAAGGAGGCGGAGCCAAGATGGCGGAGTGAAAAGGTGACTTTCTGCCTCTCCTCCGATCTTCTCTCAAATCAACAATAAAATAAGCCTCTGAACTGATCTTCAAGTCAACGAACCCAGAAATATTTGGGCACGGCTCTCTGGAGAACTTCATATCAGGTTAGTCGGACTCGGACAGAGAGGTAAATAGACGACAACTGCTCAGGCCGGAAGTGAGGGTGGGACTCAGCTCAGCTCATCTTGGAAGAAATTCCAAACTCCAAACTCCAAATTCCAAACACCTGGAGTTTATCTGAGGCACTCGGGACACTCTGCCCTGATTGGGGGCAGGTGTTCTGGCAGACTTGCCTTGTTTAAGGAGTAATTCGGACTTAGTCCTAGCCCCCACCTGCCCAGCACCTTAAGTCAACTCGCCGAAGTGCCCCAGGGCAAAGCGTCTTCAGCCTAGGTTTTTTTTTTTCCCCTACCTTAAAGAGCTATCCACTCTGTCTAAAAAAAAAAAAAAATGATGAAGAAGCAAAAGAGAGCTCTCACCATAGACACCATAGACAGCTTTTATCAAGGCAAAGAAACGACCTCAGATACAGAGGTTTCTTTAGACAAAAATCCAGAAAAAAACAGCAAGGACCATCACTGGTCCCCGTTTCAAAAGGCCTTTCTGGAAGACTGCATAAAGAACCTCAAAAGAGAGCTGGAGGATAAATGGGAAAATAAACTGAAATCAGTGCAAGAAGGATACAGTATCTTGCAAGAAGGATATGATGCTCTGCAAAAGAGATATGAAAAAGACACCAATTTATTAAAAAATAAAATTGGTGAAGTGGAAAAAGAGTGCAGTGAACAAATTGGCCAATTACAAAAGGAACTTAAAAAGGTAACTGAAGAAAACAACACTTTAAAAATAAGAATTGAACAAATGCAAGTGAATGACTCACTAAGACTTGAAGAATCAGTCAAACAAAAACAAAAAAATGAAAAATTAGAAGAAAATATGAAATATCTCCTAGGAAAAACAACTGACTTAGAAAATAGATCTAGGAGAGACAATCTAAGGATTATTAGACTTCCTGAAAGCCATGATCAAAAAAAGAATCT
>JAJPUD010000234.1:641891-658158 GCA_023553655.1 Myrmecobius fasciatus | reverse complement strand
TCTTCAGCCTAGGTTTTTTTTTTCCTCTACCTTAAAGAGCTATCCACTCTGTCTAAAAAAAAAAAATGATGAAGAAGCAAAAGAGAGCTCTCACCATAGACACCATAGACAGCTTTTATCAAGGCAAAGAAACGACCTCAGATACAGAGGTTTCTTTAGACAAAAATCCAGAAAAAAACAGCAAGGACCATCACTGGTCCCCGTTTCAAAAGGCCTTTCTGGAAGACTGCATAAAGAACCTCAAAAGAGAGCTGGAGGATAAATGGGAAAATAAACTGAAATCAGTGCAAGAAGGATACAGTATCTTGCAAGAAGGATATGATGCTCTGCAAAAGAGATATGAAAAAGACACCAATTTATTAAAAAATAAAATTGGTGAAGTGGAAAAAGAGTGCAGTGAACAAATTGGCCAATTACAAAAGGAACTTAAAAAGGTAACTGAAGAAAACAACACTTTAAAAATAAGAATTGAACAAATGCAAGTGAATGACTCACTAAGACTTGAAGAATCAGTCAAACAAAAACAAAAAAATGAAAAATTAGAAGAAAATATGAAATATCTCCTAGGAAAAACAACTGACTTAGAAAATAGATCTAGGAGAGACAATCTAAGGATTATTAGACTTCCTGAAAGCCATGATCAAAAAAAGAATCTAAACACTATCTTCCAGGAAATCCTGAAAGAAAACTGCCCTGAGATTGTAGAATCAAAGGGCAAAATCACCATTGAAAGAATTCACCGATCACCTCCTGAAAGAGACCCCAAAATTAAAACCCCAAGGAATATCGTGGCTAAATTTCAGGACTATAGCACCAAGGAACAGATTCTGCTAGCAGCTAGAAAGAAACAATTCAAATACCAAGGTTCAATAATTAGAATCACACAGGATTTGTCAGCTTCCACACTGAAGGATCGAAGGGCATGGAACCAGATATTTCGAAGGGCAAAGGAACTTGGATTACAGCCAAGAATAACCTATCCAGCTAGAATGAGCATTATCCTCCAGGGAAGAAGATGGTCATTCAATGATATAGGTGAATTTCACCTATTTCTAATGAAAAGACCGGATCTGAACAAAAAATTCGACACCCAATCACAGAACTCAAGAGAAGCATAAAAAAGTAAAAAGGAAAGGACTCTTGAGAACTTTATTTTTACTAGGGGGATACTCAAAGTTTGGGGGTATAATTAACTAAATATTACTTTGATAATATGAAAAAGAGAACTAGAGGGGAAAAGGTTGTCATACTGGGGAAAAGAGGGAAAAAGTGGTAAAATAAGATCTAAAAAAAAAAGGAGGTAAAAACAAGGTAAAATCACTTGAAGAGGCAAAGAAAACCTAATATAATTGAGAGAAAGAGGGGAGGGAGATGAGCACTGTGTAAATCTTACTCTCATCAGGTTGGGCTCTAAAAGTGTATATCAGACATTTGATTTCACATAGAAACTTGTCTGTTGCTAGAGGGAAGTGGGAGGGAAAGGAGGAAAAGTAAGGGACAAACTAATAGAAGGGAAAATAGAAGAATCAGGGGAAAGGAGTAAAAACAGGGGGAGGGGATCTAAAGGGTAGAGTATTGTTTGGGGGAGAGGGTCATCAAAAGAGAAATAAGAGCTAAAGAGCATCATGAAACAAAGTGTCAGGAGGAACAAGGAGAAGAGAAATAAACCCAAAGGGGAAAAGGACTTGGTGAGGGAGGAAGTTCTTTACCTGGCTGTCAGAGCTAGAGAGCCAAGCAAATAAGAATCAGAAAGCTGAAAAAAAGTTCAGTGGGAATGCTCAAAATCCTGCTAATTCTTCCCTATCAGTACCAAAGAGACCTCAAAAGAGAGCAGAGAAGTGCTAGGCCCAAAAGAGAGGCAAATTTTGAAAATTAAACAGGCCTCGTTAGACCAAATTACTTTACCTTCTCTTCTCCCTTCCCCCCACATCCTATAGAGACCCAGATCAAGAATTCAAAGAATAAAATAAATTAGAAAATGGAAATGTGGCCTCCTGCTGGAATCTTACTCACTAGGTGGACAGCACCTTGAGAACTCCAAGGTGGCTCTGATACTATCACAACATCAATCATCATGAGGCCTGAGAGGACTAATGATTGAAGTTTAATTATGAAAGCAAGACATCTGGCCATTCTAACTGATTTTCTGGTTTTGATGTTGTGACAATATCAGAGCCACCTCCCTCCACTCTTCATGATAATTTCATATTTCCTATACACTGTAATCTTGATTCACAAAGGTTGGGAATGAACTACACTCAGCACCATGCAGTCCTTTTTAGTGGGTTTCCTATTAATATTTCTTATAAAGTGGTAGCACATACAAACAGCAGTAGCCCAATCTGAGGGAATGGACTTGGAAGTATAAAATGCACTCTGTTCCACTGGGAGTTGGGGAATGGCATGAGGTGACTTTTTTTTTGCCCAGCAGATGCATGGAGTAAGGTCATAGGAGAGAGGATGGAGTGATTTAAAACAATAAGGATCACAGAATACATCCTAGACCTGTGAGCTGGTGATAAACGTTGTCAATCAATACAGATCAGCACCTTCTTTACAATTTATACTCTTAGCTGCATAGAGCATTGAGAAGTTAAGTGCCCGCCCAGGGTCTTAAAGCCAGTATGTGCCAGAGGGGAGTCTTAAACCCAGGTCTTCCCATCTTGAGGGTACTCTATCCACTAGGACATATCACCTCTTGTGTACAAAATAGATATAATCATTTGATAACAAACATGCGCTAACCAAAAGGTTGGGGAAGGATTACAAAAAGCTTGGTGTATACAGAAGGGAGCATCTGGCAGGCAGAACCTCTTACCTGTAAAGGGGGAATAAAAAGCTCTCCGGTGCCTAACTTGCAGAGTTGTGGTTGAGAAGCTCCAATCAGGTGGTGTGCATAAAGTATTCTACACGTCTTAATGCAACCTCTAAATGTCAGCTGCTACTCTATTGGGTGTCTCTGCTCATGGCAAAGCACATGATGCCATGGGCAGGGCAGAGTCTAAATCAAAGAGAGTGAGGAGGCAGCCCTGACAAAAGGAGCTACAACAGAACATACACATTCATTTCAACACAGGATACTGAACAGGAAGAAAAGCAAAGAACAGCTGTGATTTCCCCACATCCATGGAGATTAAGCTGTCCAACACACTTCCTCAGGCTCTCTGGAAGGAAGACCAACCAGGGTCAATTTCACTTAAGAGTCACGAAGGAAGGATCCCCACTATAGGACCATCTTGCTTTAGATCACTTTAAAATGTCCAAGGTTTTAAGGGTCTGTGTGTGTGTATGTATGCATGAATGTATATCTATAAATCTACATGAGATCTCTGAAGAGCTGAAGATGAGAAGTTATGGTCCTAATACTGTGGCCCTGTTCACATGCTATGAATCTCTGCTTCCAAGGAGTGGCTGCCATGACCTTGGCCTAATTTAGAATGAAAACACTGTTTACAAAGAAATTAACACCATTTCTAGTCAGATGAAAAAATGCTCCAAATCACTATTCATCAGAGAAATGCAAATTAAGACAACTCTGAGGTTCCACTACATACCTCTCAGATTGGCTAAAATGACAGGAAAAGATAATGATGAATGCTGGAGGGGATGTGGGAAAACTGGGACACTGATGCATTGTTGGTGAAATTGTGAACAGATCCAATCATTCTGGAGAGCAATTTGGAACTATGCCCAAAGGGCTATCAAACTGGATCCTTTGATCCAGCAGTGCTACTATAGGGTCTATATCCCAAAGAGATCATCAAAAAGGGAAAAGAATTCACTTGTGCAAAAAAAAATGTTAGTAGCAGCTCTTTTTTAGTGGCCTGGAACTGGAAACTGAGTGGATGTCCATTAGTTGTGGAATGGCTGAATAAGTTATGGAATATTATTCTATAAGAAATAATGAGCAGACTGATTTCAAAAAAGTCTGGAAAGACTTACATGAACTGATGCTAAATGAAGTAAGCAGAACCAAGATTAATTGAACACACAGCAACAGGAAGATTATGTGATGATCAACTGTGATGAACATGGCTCTTTTCAACAATGAGGTGATTCACCTGTCAGGTTGGCTAAGATGACAGGAAAAGATAATGACGAATGTTGGAGGGGATGTGGGAAAATTGGGAAATTAATACATTGTTGGTAGAACTGTGAATGGATCCAACCACTCTGGAAAGCAATTTGGAGCTATGCTCAAAAAGTTATCAAACTGACCCAGCAGTGTTTCTATTAGGCTTATATCCCAAAGAAATCATAAAGGACGGAAAGGGCCCCACATGTGCAAGAATGTTTGTGGCAGCCCTTTTTGTAGTGGTTAGAAAGTGGAAACTGAATGGATGCCCATCAATTGGAGAGTGGCTGAATAAATTATAGTATATGAATGTTATGGAATATTATTGTCCTGTAAGAAATGACCAGCAGGATGATTCAGAGAGGCCTGGAGAGACTTACATGAACTGATGCTAAGTGAAATGAGCAGAACCAGGAGATCATTATACACAGCAACAAGAAGACTATATGATGATCAATTCTGATGGACATGGCTCTCTTCAACAATGAACTGATTCAAACCAATTCCAATTGTTCAGGGATGAAGAAAGTCATATACACCCAGAGAGAGGACCGTGGGAACTGAGTGTGGACCATAACATAACATTCTCACTCTTTCTGTTGTTGTTTGCTTGCACATTGTTTTCTTTCTCACTTTTTTTCCTTCTTTCTTGATCTGATTTGTCTTGTGCAGCAAGATAACTGTATAAATATATATACATATATTGGATTTAAAATATATTTAACATGTATTAGACTACTTGCCATTTAGGGGAGGAGATGGGAGGAAGGAGGGGAAAATTTGTAACAGAAGGTTTTCAAAGGGTCAGTGTTGAAAAATTACCCATGCATGTTTTGAAAATAAAAAGCTTTAATAAAACACAAACAAAAAAACAATGAGGTAATTCAGGCCAGTTCCAATAGACTTGGAATGGAGAGAGCCATCTGTACCCAGAGATGACTATGCAGACTGAATTTTCAAAACATAATATTTCCACTTTTTTTGTTGCTTGCTTGCTTTTTTTCTCTCATTTCCCCCCCCTTCTGATCTGATTTTTCTTGTGCAGCATGCTAAATGTGGAAATATGTTTAGAAGAATTACATAAGTTTAACCTATATTAATTTCTATGGGGAGGGAGAAAAATTTGAAACACAAGGTTTTGCAAGGGTAAATGTTGAAAATTATCTTTGCATGTATTTGGAAAAATAAAAAGCTATTATTATTAGAGTAGGTCATGAGGAAACCAAATTATCACTCTTTGCAGATGATATGATGGTCTACTTAGAGAACCCTAGAGAATCAACTAAAAAACTATTAGAATTAATCCACAACTTTAGCAAAGTTGCAGGATACAAAATAAATCCACATAAATCATCAGCATTTTTATACATCACCAACAAAATGCAACAGCAAGAGATAAAAAGAGAAATTCCATTCAAAATAACTATCGATAGTATAAAATATTTGGGAATATATCTGCCAAGGGAAAGTCAGGATCTATATGAGCAAAACTACAAAACACTCTCCACACAAATAAAGTCAGATCTAAACAATTGGAAAAACATCAAGTGCTCTTGGATAGGTCGAGCGAATATAATAAAGATGGCAATACTACCTAAACTAATCTATCTATTTAGTGCTATACCAATCAAACTCCCAAGAGATTATTTAACTGAACTAGAAAAAATAACAACAAAATTCATCTGGAAAAACAAAAGGTCAAGAATTTCAAGGGAATTAATGAAAAAAATGCAAATGAGGGTGGCCTAGCTGTACCAGATCTAAAACTATATTATAAAGCAGTGGTCACCAAAACCATTTGGTACTGGATAAGAAATAGAGTAGTGGATCAGTGGAATAGGTTAGGTTCACAGAACAAAATACTCAATGACAATTGTAATCTAGTGTTTGATAAACCCAAAGACCCCAGTTTTTGGGATAAAAACTCACTATTTGACAAAAACTGCTGGGATAATTCGAAACTAGTCTGGACGAAATTAGGCATTGACCCACACCTAACACCATATACCAAGATAAGGTCAAAATGGATTCATGATCTAGGCATAAAGAATGATATTATAAACAAATTAGAACAATGTAGGATGGTTTACCTCTCAGACCTGTGGAGGGGGAAGGAATTTGTGACCAAAGAAGAACTAGAGGTCATCATTAATCACAAAATAGATAAGTTTGACTATATCAAGTTAAAAAGTTTTTGTACAAACAAAATGAATGCAGACAAGATTAGAAGGGTAGCAGTAAACTGGGAAAATATTTTTACATCCAAAGGTTCTGATAAAGGCCTCATTTCTAAAATATATAGAGAATTGACTCAAATATATAAGAATTCAAGCCATTCTCCAATTGACAAATGGTCAAAAGATATGAACAGACAATTTTCAGACGAAGAAATTGAAACTATTTCCGGTCACATGAAAAGGTGCTCCAAGTCACTATTGATCAGAGAAATGCAAATTAAGACAACTCTGAGATACCACTACACACCTGTCAGATTGGCTAAAATGACAGGAAATGATAATGATAACTGTTGGAGGGGATGTGGGAAAACTGGGACACTGATACATTGTTGGTGGAACTGTGAACGGATCCAACCATTCTGGAGAGTAATTTGGAGCTATGCTCAAAAAGTTATCAAACAGTGCATACCCTTTGATCCAGCAGTGTTTCTACTGGGCCTATATCCCAAAGAGATTTTAAAGGAGGGAAAGGGACCCACATGTGCAAAAATGTTTGTGGCAGCCCTTTTTGTAGTGGCAAGAAACTGGAAATTGAAAAGATGCCCATCAATTGGAGAATGGCTGAATAAATTATGGTATATGAATGTTATGGAATATTATTGTTCTGTAAGAAATGACCAACAGGAGGATTTCAGAAAGGATTGGAGAGACTTGCATGAACTGATGCTGAGTGAAATCAGCAGAACCAGGAGAACATTATACACAGCAACAAGACTATACGATGATCAATTTTGATGGACATGGTTCTCTTCAACAATGATGTGATTCAAACCAGTTCTTCAGCGATGAAGATAGTCATATACATCCAGAGAGAGGCCTGTGGGAACTGAGAGTGAACCACAACACAGCATTTTAACGCTTTCTGTGAATATTTCCGTGTATTTTGTTTTCCTTCTTAGGTTGTTTTTTTCTTCTTCTCTTTCTAGATCTGATGTTTCTTGTGCAGTAAGATAACTGTATAGATATGTATTCATGTATTGTATTTGTCATATAATTTATCCTATCTAGCATGTATTAGATTACCTGTCATCTAGGGGTGGGGGGGGGGTGGGGGGAAGGAAAGGAAAAGCTTGGGAAAAAAAAAGTTTTTTTGCAAAGGTCAATGTTGAAAGGTCACTCATATGTTTTGTAAATAAAAAGCTTTATTAAAAAAAAGCTATTATTATAAACAAAACAAAACAAAACAAAACCTGTTCAGAGTCTGCTCACCTTCTGATAGCTCAAAAGAAAAACTGGCAAGCCAACTGGGCCTAATGCAGCATCACCAAGTAGATGCCAACTGCCAGGGGCCAGCCTGCACTGCAGCCCCAGAAACGTCATCACACCCAGGAGAGTCATTAGGATAGTTCTGCCGAAAAGTTATTCCGTGGTTCCAACCATGCTCGCAAGGGGATGACCCAGAAGAAAAAGAGAATAAAGCAGCTCTCTACTTCACTGATTTAAAAGGATTCCCCACCCCCTATTCTGGAACAGCTGGAGCCCTAAAATCTTGCCAAGCTAATGCATGAAACCTGAAGTCAGAAACCAGTGTCTGCAGAACCTGGCCTCAAATTTCCCTCTAATTCAATTTGACTTGTGACCTTCAATCAGCCACTGAAGTTCCCAGGGGGATAGATGTTGCTGAATCCATACCACTTGTCTATTTTTAGGTGACTAGTAAGGGCTACATTGCTCATCTCCCCAGAATGCCATTGATTAATGGCACAACTTTCCACCCTAATTCCTGTCGTCTCCCATTCTTGGGGTGACAGTCACCCAATAATTCATATCTGGGATCCTATTGCCTGAAAACTTTGTACAAGTTTACCAAAACCCTGTCCTATCCCCATCGGATGGGCAACTGGGAAACCCCCTTGTTCCATGTTATATCTTGCATTTAACTAGTGCTTACAGGTTCACAATCACTTTATGAAGTAGGCAGGTTCTGATCCTCATTTTATATATGAGAAGGGAAGGTCCAGAAAGATGAAGTGTCTTATCCAGGATCACATAGGTCCAGAATTTGAACCCAGGACTGATCTGGATCTGCTTTGAGGCTCAGGGCTCCTTCAGCCATACCACTTGGCTTTTCTAATCCAGAACTTGGGGCTCATCCACAGTGTGCTGATAGCCTTTGAGTGAAATTGTGCTTCTATTTCTGGTTACTCTGTCTGGAGGCCAAGTCCACCAAAGTCCCAAGACTCAAATAAAGCTGAAATCAACACTGGGTTGGAAAGTCAGGCCCAGAACCACTTTCCGGAGGAGACCCACCATGGACTTACATGACTTATGTTGCCCCGAGGGAATTAATCTGGGAGAGAGATTTTCTGCATTAGAAATTCCAACCATCCAGCCGGTAAGTCAGCCTGTATTCCCCTTCCTTCCCTTTGCCCCAATCATAATATTAAACCAAATATAAAAACAAAAACAGGAAAGGAAAAAGAAGATTTGATGCTATTTATTTATGGGGAGGAGACCATTCAAACTTCCCACATGCTGAATCAATATGTTTACTTAGGACTGGTGACAGTCACACAGGAGCAAGCCTTGTTTTCTGTTGGGGAAAGATGCACAAGTTGGAGCCAGCCACAGTATGGCCTGCTGCCCAGCCATCCAACACTGCTGAGGAGCATCCAGTTATAGGCTGTTCTGCATTAGGGTCTCCTCCCCACTTTCTGCTTCTCTGTACTCCCCCCATTGCTTTTTCTCCAGTAAAGTTTCCTATAATTAGTCCGAATAAACAAGCTTCCTGCACTGAGTTCATTGCATTCTCCTAAGAATCACAGCAACTGGGAAATCCTCCAGCTTCCTGTTGGGAAGATTAGGTCATTAAATCAATTGGGTCGCCTGTAGGATGAATGCCCAGCCGTGAACTCCCTGACCAAAGACTCAGCTCCATGCATGCAGCAGGCCAAAGACCATCTTTCTCCCCCAAAGCCACCCATTTCATTAAATCTGAATAACCAAAGTCAGACTACTACCCTCAGGATCCTTGCCTTGTAATCCTGTAGCAGATCTCCTTATCAGCAATAATAATGGGGTACTTACACAGCACAGGTTAACACAAGCACAGTTTTGAACAGAAAAAAGGGTTCCTCAACAGCACATAACCAAGACAAAGCTGAAGAGCTTTTATTTTTTAAACTAGGGTCCTCTGGGTTGTTGGCATGAGCAGGATTTATCAACGGAAATATTGGGGGGGTGGGAGTGTTTGCCCTTTATTCTCAAAGAGAGCCACGATATCAAGGAGGTGATGCCATAGCTTGCAAGCAAATTGGATTTAAGTGAAGGAGGTCTGGGCACAATTGCCACCTTCAATTTCTCCTTTGGAATCATCTGGGTCCAGTGGCCAGTTAGAGACCAGGACAATCAGAGATGGTCTTGGATGCAGTGTCTGTATCATACAGAGCTATGGATCAATGATTTTGTTAATGTGGGCATGACTGCCAATAGTAGAGATGACAGCTCATCCTGTCCAAGCCTTGCCTTTGTCCTCCCATAAAAGCGCCCAGGAAGCACTTCTTTAGGTTCTCTTCACCTTGTTTACCAATGGAGCTTACTAGCTGTCCACTGGCTGGCTGTCCCTCATTCTCATAATATAAGCAGAACATCATTTTTTCCCCGTCATTCTGTCTCTGACAATCTTCTCCAGCACAATTCCTCATTGGTAATGTGCTTCAGCTTAAACCCACCTGCTGCATCCCTCTCTCCACTGCCCTTTGAGTGATCCTCAACTTCAATCCTTTATTTTATTTTTTCAATTTATAAACTTAACCATCAATAAGCTCAAACATTTCAATGCATAAAGAACAAAAAAAGGTGTATGAGAATCTGTGAACTTTTATATGATTTAAGGTAGCAGTTACTGTCTTACTAATTTTAAACAGTCACCCTATTTGTATCCTTTTCTCAACTCTGTTACAGTGAATTCTGAAAATGTTTTATTGTTATTCTGTTCCTTTTTGGGGGAGGGAGGTGCTTCTCTTTCACATCTCAGTTACTACTCCTTCCCCTTCCAAACCCCTCATACCAAATACTGTTCAGGCATTCTGCATTAGAGATTCTAGTATTCTGTTTCTTGTGTCCACACAAAATCATGGAGAAACATTACTTTAGTGAGAAGCCTTTGTTTCAGATGGGCTGGGGTGAGGAAGGGAGATAGAGGGAGATTAAAAAAAAAAAAAAAAAAAACAGTACAATTGGATCCTGAGAGCAATCTAGCCTACTGTCCCAGCTAGTTTTATCTTGGGGGCAACTCATGGTCTGTCTGTAGTAGCAGTGTAAGACAAAGAAATGTCAAACGCTGGGCCAAACCAAATTAAAATGTAATTAGGAAATAATGAACAAAATAAATAAAAATGCAATAACACATGGATAATATTACATTTTAAAACTCAGTCAATATGAGGCCTGCAGGTATCCTGATGAGTTTGACACTGGTCTAATAAAATGTATGACAAATTTGGATTTTTCATTGTGAGTGGTTATGTTGACATCTTCTGAATGATTATGTAATGGTTCTAATTAAAAATTTATGATCTTTATTTAAGAACTAATAATAATGATAGCTAGCATGTATGTACCACTTTAAAGTTTAAAGAATACTTTATAAATATTACCTGATTTGATTCTCACAACAGCCCTGGGAGGTAGGTGCTATTATTATTATTCCCATTATTCAGAAGATGAAACAGAGGCAGGCAGAGGGGAAGTGACTTGCTCAGTATCACACATATAGTAAGTGTCTGAAGCTGGATATGAAGTCAAGTCTTCCTCCCTTGAGGCCCTGAGTGCCAAGCACTGTGCTGCCTGAGTTTCAGGACTTGGCTCAGCCCAGCATAATCCTACGAACAGAAACGTCTGAAGGAACTCACTAGCTATAGGATATCCCTCTATGCTGGATATGGTTCTTGAGAGTGAAAGGCAAACACCTTTGGTTAGCACAGGACTCACTGTGATTTGACTGGACAAAGCAGAGTCAGAGAGTCAAACAACGGAATTTCTGTTGTTACAACATCCAAGGAACACCATATTAGTTTGAACTTTCCAGGGTAGACTCTATCGGGCAAGAAGCTTTAAGGAGACTTTCTGCTCTACTGAATCAATGTTGTTTCAGTTCCTTATAGTCAACAAACTCCTCATGGGGAGATCTTGTATTCTCTACACCTTTCAGTTAATTGAATGACTGTCAAGATGGGGTTGGCTACAGAATATCATTTGTGCCAAGCTACCTGTTCTTATTCCTATGTATAGATCATTTCTACCACTCAAGACCTCCTCTTGGCAGGGAAAGAACTTTAGGTTATTAACGGCCAGGACATCAGAGTCCAAACTCTGGAAGTTTTTACTGTCAGAAATTGAGTGTAGACTCCAGTCAGATCACATCTGTTGCCCAAAGATCCACCTGGATCCATTTGAAGATGCTCATTATAGGATGGCTACCAGGTGATGATGGGCTGCTGCTGGCTTTTTTTTTTTTTTTTTTTGGCCACAGCAGCTCTTGAAGATCATCAATCAACCAACAAGCATTTATAAAATTCCTTCCATGGGCCAGGTATTATTCTAAGTGTTAGGAAGACAAAGACAAAAATCAAACAGTCCCTGCCCAAAAGAAACTCACTTTCAATATGAAAGTGAGACAATATGTATATACAGAAGTGTAGACAAAATAAATACGATGTGGTTAAATGGGAGGATGCCATCTACTAAGGAGATAGAGCACGATCGATGTGCATGGATGGGAGGAGTGTTTCCACAAAGGAAGTCACTGATTTTTTGAATCACTGAAGCATAAACATAGACACAAATATGTTACACACACACTACACATTTGCAGAGAGAAAATTACACATACTGTGTATATAAAGATGTGTATATGTACACATCTTTTATATTCTGACATTAATTGTTTGGATAACTGCTTCTATTGTAATGACAAACATAAGCCCTTCCTAGTTTTCTCTTAACACCCCAAAATAAAATAATCCAAGAAGGAAGGAAATCTCAGCTCAAGACACTCTCATAGTTAGGACTCAGTTTCCTTCCTCCCCAAGCATTTAACAATTTGATACACAAAGTAATCCAAACATAGAAGAAAGTCAGAAACCCTTGTAAGTTTATGCAATTAACTCTGTAGTTGAAGCAGAGCACCACAATCATGATTCAAAGCTCCCCACAGATCACAAAGCCTAGTCTTTACTACACTTCTACTCATATATGAACAGAAAGCAAGGAGTCTGACAGCCTAGGATTGTGGGTACAGGAGAATGAAAACAAACACACGACATCAAGAAAGAAAAAAAAAAGGAGGGGGTCAGACCAGAGCTTCATTCACATGGAAGCCCCCTGATGAATTTGGCCAACTCAAATATTATTCTGGCCAGAAAGAACTTAAGATCCAAAGGAGGTAACCCGATTTGGTATCCAGGCTAAGCAACAAGGCTACAGGTGACACAAGCTATGGACAATTCAGGTGCAAACACCCAAATCAGGCACACCCTGATTAACCGGTTAAGAAGCCAAATCCCCATTATCCATCAGTAATTATGCTACCCATTCCCAAAATCATGAAACTATTAGTCACCAAATTAATTGGGAGCTAGAATCCTGGGCAGGAATTAGCTTGCAGAAACTCCCAGGTCAAATGACTCCCAGGTTTTACAGACTAAAAAATATTGTCCAACTCCCAGAATGAAACCTGGCAAGCTTTTTACAAGTCTGTATCAAGAGAGCCCACTTTGGGTTTGTCTTTCTTATACACAAATTCTCAATTGAAAAGAAAAAACAGGATGTTACTTGGTGAAAAGTTAATGCAATTACAATCACAAAGTCACAGAATTTTAGAGTTTAAAGGAATCATGGTCACTTAGTCTAACTCCAGCCAGAAGCACAAAAGAAAAAAGTTAATTTATCTCTAAGGTAATGTAATACAATGTTCCTCCTACTGAGGATGAAAGCCATTCAAAAACTTCTCTCCAGACTTGCATGAACTGATGCTAAGTGAAACGAGCAGAACCAGGAGATCATTATACACAGCAACAACAATATTACATGATGATCAATTCTGATGGACATGGCTCTCTGAAACAAAGAATTGTCTCAAACCAGTTCCAATTGCTCACTGAAGAAAACCATATACACTCAGAGAGAGGGATATGAAATATGGACCACAACATAACATTTTCATGCTCTCTATTGATATTTGCTTGCATTGTGTTGCCTTTCTCTGATTTTCTTTTTTTCTTGTAGATAGGATTTTTCTTGCATAACTTGTCAAGTATTTCAACATTATTAACATGCAGTGGACTTCCTGCCATCTAGGGAAGGGGAGGGGACTGGGGGTAAAATTTGTAATGGAAAGCTTTGTAAAGATCAATGCTGGGGAACTACCCATACATATGTTATACAAATAAAAAGCTTTAATTAAAAAACAAAAACAAAACAAAACAAAAAAAACCTTCTCTCAGAACCATACTGCAAAACAAATTTTATTTAGACCACATTTTTTTGTCATGCAAATATTTCCAGCACAAAAGCATAAAAAAACCCATATTTAAGTAGTATTATTTAAAGCAATTCACCATTGAAAATGTTCACCGTTCAAATGTCACTGGTGAACAAAATAGTTCTCAGCTAATTTCGAACAGCAATTTCAGCTCCACAGTAAATGTGCTATTCTCACTTTAAGCCCTTTGGAGCAAGAGCCAAAGAGCAGAAGGGAAACTTAAATAAAGCACACATTCAACATTGTCAAGTTCTTTGGAAAAGGTAAAGTAGAAATAAGAGTTTTCAATTTTAAAAAAGTCGCCCAAGTAGTAACTCCCTGAGCAAAAGCAAAGCCAGTTACAGATGATCAGGAGAAAATGTTGGGGGATGGAGGGGAGCCCCTGAGCAAGGTCAGCCCAGACGATCTCTGGAGTCCTTGTCTTCCTATGAACCCTGGAAGCTCATCACTAGTATCACAATCTACAAGCCTGAGAAACTGAGCTGCTTACCCAACAATCAGGAAGAATGAATAGGGTTGAGAAGAAATAATAGGCCCAACCAGGGGCTCTTTTTCTGGCTTAGCAGCAGAGTTCAGGTAGAGAAAGTAAACCTCCTCAAAATTGTACCTATCATCTGGTTCAAGCTGGACTCCATTTAGTGGACCCTGGAATGAAATTGTCACACAAGAAAGTCTTCAGGAACACAAATCCACCAAGGGATCATGGGATCACATGGTCATAGATTTAGTGCCAGACCTTAGAGAAAGGAAACTGAGGCTCAGAGAGGTGAAGTGCCTTGTCAAAAGTCATACGGGGAAGGAAGGAAGAGGAAGGAAGGAGGAAGGGAGGGAGGGAGAGAAGGAAGGAATGAAGAGAAAGGAAGGGGGGAGGAAGAAAAGGAGGGAGAAGAGGGGAAGGAGGAAAGGAGGGAGTAAGCAAGTGGCAGAGGTGGGTTCTGAACTCAGGTCTTCTGACTCCAAATCCATTGTTCTCAGGACACCAGCTTATCTCCATTAGAATAGGAATTCTTTGAAGAGGAGACTGTGTGTCTTTTTTTGTACCTAAAACACTTAGCACAATGCCTGGCACATAGTAGGTACTTAATAAATGGTTATTGATTTGGATTGTCAAAAACTCAATGTACTCCCCCCCCCCCCAACCTTAATTGAATCAGGTCTTGGAAAGCATCTCAGGAACTTACTGATTTTAAACTAGGTCACACTTTTCCTTGCTCCAAATGCTCATAAAAACAAAAGGTAATCAGCTCTCCTTTGCACTCCTCAGGACTCTGTTCTGTGATTTCCCTTCAATCACATCCTGAACCTCTTTCTGGGTTCCTGCTTGAAGATGGAAGCTTAGTTGCATGAGGAGCCCTTCATGAAAGAATCCACTGGGTGGGGGGTGGGGTAGAGGCACCCACAGACCATGCCATCCTGACCTGTGTGTACCTCTTGGGCAGAATGTGGGTGGAAGGCTCATCCAGTTCTTTGCCTGGTACACCTGAACCTTGGCTGGAAGGTGAGAGGAAGAACACTATGTGCTCTCTCACTGAATTGCCCTGCCTCCTTCCAGAAACTTGGGAACCTAGTGCTAGGTAAGCCTAGGGAAAAATCTCCTTCTGATGCCATTTTACCCTTCCACTCACTGCCTTCTCCTGCCCTGTGTAATGTCATGCACACATCTGATCACACCTGAAGGCTTAGGAACACCAGCTTCCCAAACTGACAATTACAACAGGAAGCTAATAAACCCCACCAGAGAACACAGGGATCCTCAGCCCTCCAGCCTATCTGCTTCCATGTGCCTTCTGCCCTCAATTGGCATAGAGAGAACTGACCCACCAGGACTTGTCAGTGTTAAAGATAATCCTGGAGGAAAAAGGTTTAGTGATGGTTACATAATAAATGTACAAGACTATCTGCTCAACAGCCCTTAAGATCTTGGGGGGGAGGGGAGAAACCAAATGAGAAAATATTTAAAAAGAGAGTGTCTGTGTCTAATCCTTTGTACAAATTTAAATCCCAGACTCCTAAACAAAAACTTTTGGAAAAGGGGACCCTATTCCACCAACAATTTCCCAATATCTATTTAACAATCATCATCATTTCCTTTTCACTCAACAGAAGTGCACTAATTAGCTAAAAAGTAATCTCTCTTGGGGCAGCTAGGTGGCACAATGGATAGAGCACCAACCCTGAAGTCAGGAGGACCTGAATTCAAATTTGGTCTCAGACACTTAACATTCCCTAGCTGTGTGACCCTGGGCAAGTCACTTAACCCCAACTGCCTCAGCAAAAAGAAAAAAAAAAAAAAGAAGTCAGCTCTCGTTTAAGTGACTGATGGCTGCCAAGGTGATGATTATTTCTAATGTTCTCTAAACAAAGCATATCATATAACTGAATTCAGCTATGGAACAGTAGAAAGAGTACAGGCCTTGGTATCTGGAGGATTTAACACTTACCATCTGTGTGACCCTGGGCAAGTCATTTAAC
>JAJPUD010000234.1:614736-626110 GCA_023553655.1 Myrmecobius fasciatus | reverse complement strand
TTCACATGTAAATCCATCTGGCCCTGGAGATTTTTTCTTAGGGATTGATTAATAGCTTGTTCTATTTCTTTTTCCAAATGGGGCTATTTAAATAATTTATTTCCTCTTCTGTTAACCTAGGCAATCTATATTTTTGTAAATATTCCTCATTTCATTTACATTATCAAATTTATTGGCATAAAGTTGGGCAAAGAAACTCCTAATTATTACTCTAATTTCCTCTTCATTGGAGGAAAGTTCTCCCTTATTATCATTTTTGAAATTAACAATTTGATTTTCCTCTTTCCTTTTTCTAATCAAATTAACTAAAGGCTTATCTATTTTGTTGGTTTTTTCATAAAACCAAGTCTTAGTTTTATTTATTAATTCAATAGTTTTCTTATTTTCAATTTTATTGATCTCCCCTTTGATTTTCAGAATTTCCAATTTGGTATTTAATTGAGGGTTTTTAATTTGGTCTTTTTCTAGCTTTTTTAATTGTAAGCCCAGTTCATTGATCTTCTCTTTCTCTGTTTTATGCAAGTAAGCATCTAGAGACATAAAATTACCCCTTATAACTGCTTTAGCTGTGTCCCATAAATTTTGGTATGTAGTCTCATTATTATCATTCTCCTGGATGAAATTATCGATTGTGTCTATGATTTGCTCTTTCACCCATTCATTCTTCAGGATTAGATTATTTAATTTCCAATTAACTTGTGGTCTATTTTCTCCTGGCCTTATATTACATGTGAATTTTATTGCATCATCATCTGAGAAGGATGCATTTACTATTTCTGCTTTTCTGCATTTGATTTTGAGGTTTTTATGCCCTAACACATGATCAATTTTCGTATAAGTTCCATGAACCCCTGAGAAAAAAGTATACTCCCTTCTATCACCATTCAATTTCCTCCAGAGATCTATCATACCTAACTTTTCTAGCCTTTTGTTTATCTCCCTAACTTCTTTCTTATTTATTTTGTGATTTGATTTATCTAATTCTGAGAGAGCAAGGTTGAGATCCCCCACTAGTATAGTATTACTGTCTATTTCTCCTTGCATCTCTGTTAGTTTCTCCTCTAGGAATTTGAATGCTATACCACTAGGTGCATATATGTTTAGTACTGATACCGCTTCATTGTCTATGGTACCCTTTAGTAAAATATAGTTTCCTTCCTTATATCTTTTAATTAGATCTATTTTTGTTTTTACTTGATCCGAGATAAGGATTGCTACCCCTGCCTTTCTTTGTTCACCTGAAGCATAGAAGATTCTGCTCCAGCCCTTTACCTTCACTCTGTATGTATCTCTATGTTTTAGATGTGTTTCTTGTAAACAACATATTGTAGGATTCTGGCTTTTAATCCAGTCTGCTACCCGCTTCCGTTTTATGGGAGAGTTCATCCCATTCACATTCACAGTTAAAATAACTATATCTGTATTCCCTACCATCTTATTTACCCAGAGTTATGATTTTCTCTCCCCTTTCCCCTCTCTTCCTTCCCCCCTCCCCAGTACTTTATTTTTGATGACCACCTCCCACCAATAGTCCTCCCCGCTTTAGAGTCCCTCCCTCCCCTTTATACCTTTCCCCTAATCCTTCTATTAGTTTATCCCTTTCCTTTCCTCCTTTCCCTCCCACCTTCCCACAAGGAGGGTCAGGCCTTTCTTTGAAACCAAATGTGTCTGATATACTCTCTTAGAGTCCAATCTAATGAGAGTAAGGTTTACACAATACTCATCACCCTCCCTTCTTTCCCTCAATTATATTAGATCTTCTATGTCTCCTTGAGATTTTGCCTTATTTTACCTCCTTTATTTTTACTTTGTTTAGCCTCCTTCCCCCTCCCTTTTTTTTTTTTAGTATAGTATCCCTTCCACCTCTAATTTCCTTTCCATTATTATCAAAGAGAAATCGAATTATACCCCCATTCTTTGAGGATACCTATAGTAGAAATATAGTTCTCAAGAGTTCTTTTCTTTTTACCTTTTTATGCTTCTCTTGAGTTCTCTATTTGGAGGTCAATTTTTTTGTTCAGATCTGGTCTTTTCATTAGAAATAGGTGAAATTCTCCTCTATCATTGAATGACCATCTTCTTCCCTGGAAGATGATGCTCATTCTAGCTGGATAACTTATTCTTGGCTGTAATCCAAGTTCTTTTGCCTTTTGGAATATCTGATTCCAGGCCCTTCGATCCTTCAATGTGGAAGCTGACAGATCCTGTGTAATTCTAATTACAGTTCCTCGGTATTTGAATTGTTTCTTTCTAGCTGCTTGCAGTATCTTTTCCTTGGTGCGATAGTCCTGAAATTTGGCCACGATATTCCTTGGGGTTTTAATTTTGGGGTCTCTTTCAGGAGGTGATCGGTGAATTCTTTCAATACCAATTTTGCCTTCTGATTCTAAAACATCAGGGCAATTCTCTTTCACGATTTTCTGGAAGATAGCATCAAGGTTCTTTTTTTCATCGTGGCTTTCAGGGAGTCTGATAATCCTTAGATTGTCTCTCCTGGATCTATTTTCCAAGTCAGTTGTTTTTCCTAGGAGATATTTCATATTTTCTTCTATTTTTTCATTTTTTTTTGTTTTTGTTTGACTGATTCTTGAAGTCTTATTGAGTCATTTACTTCTATTTGTTCAATTTTAATTTTTAGAGTATTATTTCCTTCAGTTATCTTTTTTAGTTTCTTTTGTAGCTGGCCAATTGAATTTCTTGATTCAATGCATTCTTTTTCCATTTTGCCAATTTTATTTTTCAATGAATTGTTGTCTTTTTCCAATTCACCAATTTTGTTTTTCAGTGAATTGTTGTTTTTTTCCAATTTGCCATTTTTATTTTCCAGTGAATTGGTGATTTTTTTCCAATTCACCATTTTTATTTTCCAATGAATTGGTGATTTTTTCCAATTCACCAATTTTGTTTTTCAGTGAATTGTTTTTTTCCAATTCACCATTTTTATTTTCCAGTGAATTGGTGATTTTTTCCAATTCACCAATTTTATTTTTCAGTGAATTGTTTTCTTTTTCCAATTCACCAGTCCTGTTTTCCAGTTTTTGATATCTCTGTTGCCCTGATCTCAATTTATTTCCCCATTCTTCTTCTAGCTCTCTTTTGAGATTCTTTATGCAATCTTCCAGGTAAGCCTTCTGGAAGGGAGACCAGCTTAAGTCCGCCTTTGTGGCTTCATCTGGGATTGTTTTCAGAATCTCAGGATCTGGGGACTGCTCTATTTTTTCTCCGTAAAAGCTGTCGATAGTGAGAGCTCTCTTCTGCTTGTTACTCATAATTTTGAGTTGAGGTATCAGTCACCAGCAGGGAATATGGCCACAGTTTCAATTTGCCCTGGGGCAGTTTGTCGAGTTAACTTCCGGTCTGAGGCTGGTGGGGCTAGATCCACACTAGGATCAACGTTTTCAGCTGCTCTCAATCTAACCTTTACCAAAGGCAGATCTGCCAAAGCACCTGCCCGCAAGCAGAGCAAAGTGGCTCAGGCGTCTCCTAGGGGCTTCCTGGGTGCCTAAAATCCGCCCCTCTATCACAGCCCTGACTTCCGCCCTGGCTGGCGACTGATTGTGACCAGCCGATTTCCCCTGAGGCTAACCTTCTCTGAAGTTTTTTCAAAGTAGATTGTTGATAGAAGTGCGTTGTAGTCCAAGTGTTTGGTGGAGCCCTCACTCCAGAACCAGTTTGGAGGCTCAATTTGTCTGGGTCTGAGGGAAGGTCTCTGGAGCTCACAGAGAACGCTGTCTGCAGTTCGCCATCTTGGCTCCACCCTCCTGGTCATGAATGTTATGGAATATTATTGTTCTATAAGAAACTATCAGCAAGATGATTTCAGAGAGGTCTAGAGAGACTTGCATGAACTGATGCTGAGTGAAATGAGCAGAACCAGGAGATCATTATACACGGCAACAAAATCATATGATGATCAATTCTGATGGATGTAGCTCTTTTCAACAATGAGATGATTCAGGCCAGTTCCAATGAGCTTGTGTTGAAGAGAGCTATCTGCTTCCAGAGAGAGGATTATGAGAACCAAGTATGGATCGCAACATACCATTTTTACTCTTTTTGTTGTTGTTTGCATTTTAGTTTGTTTCTCATTTTTTTCCTTTTTGATCCATTTTTTCTTGTGCAGCAAGATAATTGTATAAATATGTATACATATATTGGATTTAACACATATTTTTACCATGTTTAACATATATTGGATTATTTGCTGTCTGGGGGGAATGGGAGAAGGGGATGAAAAACTGGAAAACAAGGTTTTGCAAGGGTCAATATTGAAAAATTATCCATGCATATCTTTTGAAAATAAAAAGCTTTAATAAAAAAAAAACCCAATGATATCTGTCTAACAGTGAAATAGATTGCCATAGTTTTCCAACCCAAAAAAATGTTCAAGGGTAGGGTTAATGATCACCTTTTGTGTATGTTTTAGGAAGGATTTCAACTCTAGGACCTAAAATAGGAAAATTCAAGGACCCTTTTAGCTCTAGCATTCACTGACCTATAAATCTGGACTGGACAATTACAAAGCATTCAGAGATGTGACCTACTTCTCATCAGAACTGTCAGTCTTCCAAAGTATTCCTGTTAATATCATTGTTCATGTCTTTGAGTTCATAACTGTTTCCTCTGGAGCAATTAGACCGTCAAATGTGCAGAGAGGTCTCATCCTGGGTTCTGTGAAATTGTTACTTACAAATTTTTTTTTGAAAATAATTTCAATATAATTGGTTCCCTTTGCAATCCTGTATTTTATTTTATGCATTTTAAAATCACAATTCTGAAAAAAGGTCCATAGGCTTTGCCAGACCACCAAAGGCCTCCATGATACCATGACTCCATTTACTATGGAGGGTATAAGGAAATTGTTTCAAATAAAATCCTCAATTCTGACTTGGGTGAATATGTACTGAACTTTTTATTTCTCAGTCTAATGGATGGAAAGGCAATCCTATTCCTAATGGATTAGAGTGTCTGGAGAAATCTATTTCCAAATGTATTTAGAAACAAAGAATAAGAGGATGGCTAGGTGGTACAGTGGTTAGAGCAAATGGCCCTGGTGTCAGGAGGACCTGAATTCAAATCTGACCTCACATAATTACTAGCTGTATGATCCTGAGTAAGCCACTTAACTCTATGTCTAAAAAAAGACCTCAATAAATATAACATTGCTAGGAGCAGAGATAATGTAATATAATAGAACTTGGTTTGAATATTAGCTCTCCTGCTTACTATACGTGTGACTACAGGCAAGTCACTTAAATCTGGGCCCCAGTTTCCTTATTTGCAAAATGAGGAACCTGGGTTTCATGCAATCTGTAAAACCCATTTTCAGCTCTAAACTCTCTGACCAATGGAAGGGAGTAACAAGAGCTGCTTTGCAGTAAAAAGTTTAATCCCAGTGTTTCTCCAGTGGCTAGAGATAAGTAGGAAAGAAGAGATTTTTCAATATGTAATAACTCAAGAGCATAGGAAAATGTCCAGAACATCAATAGGCCCAGAAATCTGTGCACCCGAGAGAAGAATTGAACATCTTGATCACCAAAAGCTTTGAATCTTCAGTGTAATCTTCTCTGTAACACTTGAGACTAATCACTGACTAAATTCATTGAGAGTAGAATTTCTCAGCATTATAAGTTTGGGTTTATAGGATTTATATTTTAAAATGTTCCTTGATTCTTTCCCTTTGGGCTCCAGCATTGCCCTGTAGGTCCAGAAAGGTCAGGACTGAAGTGTGGTAACTTGAATATTCCCTGAGTTTACAGATTTGGGGCTTTATTTGGTAAAAAAAAATTTCCCACAATGAACTCTGGAAACTCAGCTGGAAATAGTGGCTCTTTGCCATTTTCAAGGCAGTAATTACTTACAGAGGATCTAGTTACTTTTGTTATGAAAGCCTGACAATTGAGGTAGGGTAAGTAGTGAAGAAAGTCTCAGCTTTCTCATATTTAAAAAGAAAAGAGTGAGATAATTGTTCTTAAATGATAGATGTTCAAACTCTTAACAATGTGTGACTTTTTCTTTTTGTTGGTGAGGCAATTGGGGTTAAGTGAATTGCCCAGGGTCACACAGCTAGTAGTAAATATTAAGTGTTTGAGGCCAGATTTGAACTCAGGTCGTCCGGACTTCAGGGCTGGTACTCTATCTACCACACCCTCTAGCTGCTCCTAATGTGTGATTTTTGAGGGTCTTTCAGCCCCCTCTAGACTTTTCATCCCTACTCCTTTTCCTCCCTCATCCCTCTAATAGTAAAGGAGGAAGGGATGGCTCTAGGTACAATCATAAAATCATAGAATCCTAGTTCTAAAGTTAAAGGGATTTCAGGGTTATCTAGTCTAAACCCTCTCATTTTACAGATGTGTGAGAGCAACCTAAAAAAAATTGTATTTCCATATAGGAATATTAAGCACCTCTTAGATATCAGGTACTATACTAAACTTTGGGAATATAAGAAGAGGCAAAAAATAGATCCTGCCTTCAATGGAGGAAACAACATGCAAACAATACTAATTTCCTTTCCTTTTACAACCCTTTTCTCACCTTTCTCTGTCTTCTAGTATTTTAATTTTTCTCCCCAAAAATGGGGGAGAAAAACAGAGAAAATAGGAGAAATCACTTGATACCATAGCTCCATTAACATACATATTTTAATACCCATCTCATGGAGGGGAGGGATTTGTCATTCATTTTAATAATTACATTTGTAGTTAAGAGTTTCCTTATTCAGGGTTAGAATAACATTTTGTTATTCAGGAGTTCTAGGGACTAAAAAAGTGGACAAATCCACACCAACAAATTTAAAATGCAGATTATCATTTGAATACATTCTATTTATACAACTCAATAAAGAAAATTAGATGGGCGTTTGATTGCTTAACAAAATGCTGGTGACCTTCAGCCACTCAGCCGAGAGATCCAAGCAAGGCTCCCACATATTATAGGCAAAAAGATTCTCAGTTTCTATCTGCTGCTATTAAACCTCAGATTTACTTTGCACTGACCCTGTATATAAAATGTAAATTCCTCAAGGCTAGAGGCAGTTTCTTTATGTCTTTGCAGGCTGGGCACCATGGCCTGGCACTCAGTAGGTGCTTAATAAATGCTTGTTGAATTGACTGACTCATATCCCCAGAATGAAGCTCGCCAGCTTCCCAAGGTGTCCTTATTAAAGTCACCATCCCAGGTAGTGCAAACACAGCACACTTTATCAATGTTTACTTGGACAATGTCCCTTTGTTATTTAAGCCAGAGAAGTGGATGTCTGTACTTAGCACAATCTCAGGCTGAATAAGACAGGAGAGTGCTAATAATGCAGGCTGGTGCGAGAGCTATTTTGGAGGCAGGGAACGTCTTGTGTGGGCAGAGTGACCTTTAGCTCTTACTATGTAAAGAGCCCCCTTCTCTGGCCTTAAAGGGCAGGCACATACAGGACAGGGAGAGGATCCAGTTTGAGAACAGGGGAAAAAGTAAAGGATTCATGCTGTAGCATTTTCACTCTTTTTGTTGTTGTTTGCTTGCATTTTGTTTTCTTTTTCATTTTTTTTCCCTTTTTGGCTTGATTTTTCTTGTGCAGCAAGATAATTATATAAATATGCATGCAAATATTTGTTTTAACATATTTTTACCATGTTTAGCATATATTGTATTACTTGCCATGGGTGGAGCAGAAAAAATTGGAACACAAGGTTTTGCAAGGGTTAATATCCATGTATATGTTTTGAAAATAAAAAGCTTTAATAATAACAAAAAAAGAATTCATGCTAAATATAGGACTGGAGCTATACTAATGAAGATGTAATAAGCATTTAATTTAAAATATTAAGGAAGACTAGTCAACAAGCTATAAAGTGTTTTTTGTGGGGTGTTTTTTTTTTTTTTTTTGGAGACAGTATCCATATTTGAAATCTTGTTTCCCTTTTGTACAAATCTGGCCACCTTGCTTTCTCTAAGGATCCTCATTGATGAGGAGACTAAAGTAGTTAACAAATTAATAAGTCCTTGGTAGCATATTATCCTCCTGAGCTTTGCCTTGGCAAATAATTTTCACCTGATTTTACTCTGGAGATAACAAGGAATTATTAAACACAACGATGAAAGCATTTTGTAGATCAGTGAATCTACATATTTTGTGTCATGAATGGAATATGTACAGCTGTGAACATCTGGCTCTCTGCCCATAAAGCCCTGGATGACTGGTACCTACCTACATCACAGAACCCTTCTTGTTCTGCACTGGGGCCTGGGAACAGGATCAAGAAATATTTATTCATTATTTGGCGGAATGTTTTGATAGAATAAAATTTCTCATGAATGTGTTTAGTCTGCCCTGCCTCAAACATTATGAGTGCCCAATAAAAGCAAGCCATACCTGAAACCTCATATTATACTCAAATACTCACAATATCAGCTATCAAAGGCACTGAGAACCCTGGATTCCTCTTTCCCTGGGAGGAGTCTTCCACTGAACTAAGAACAGAACATTTACTTGACAGTTACTCAAGTAGCTGAGTGGTGCAATGGATAGAGTGCCAGATGTAGGGTCAGGAAGACCTGAGTTCAAATTCAACCTCAGACACTTATTATGTGATCCTGGGCATATTACTTAATCTTGAATGCCTCAGTTTCCTCATTTGTGAAGTAGTAATAACAACCCTTACCTCCCAGGGTTATATTGAAGCTATGAGATGATATTTGAGATAAGAGAATATTTTAAAACAATTGGTGCAATACCTAGTACTTAGTGGGCATTATATAAATGTTCACTATTATTGTATTATTATTAAAGGTTGCTTTAATAAATGCTGGTCGAATTGAATTGCAAACAAATAGCTTCCTTCTTGCAGCTTTCAGGTAGACTATCCTGGAGAGGTACAAGTGACATTTATCTAAAGGGCAGCTGTGTTCATGTGACCTCTCCCCCCCCAAATCAAAAAACTTCAGGGGTTATTTATTATTTTGGTTCCAATATTTTTTTAAATCCCATTTGGTTTTTAAAGTTCTTCACAATATTGGTCCTTCCAACTTTTCCAGCCTTCTCATTCTTTATTTCCTACCACTTGCCCTCTTTGCTATTCCTTACATATAGAGAAGAGGTATCATCTCCAGGCCCTCACTGGCCATATAATTCAGTACCTGGAATGCTCTTCTGCCCACCTCCCCTTCCTCTTGGCTTTCCTGGCCTTCTTTGAGGCTCAAGAAACCTTCTCTCCATTTTGTTTCCACCCACATGGCCCCATCCCCATTCTCATCCCCACCCACTACTACCTTCCTTCTTGTACATACACAACTGTTAGCATGTTATCTCCCCTATTAGCTGATTTTCACCTAAATCTCTAGTGCTCAACAGTATGTTGGTACGTAGTAAGTGCTTAATAAATGCTTGTTGATTGACTCATAATTTGGACACAGATGATAAGTCATTCTGGACTAGCAGCTATCTGCAAGGCTGTATCAGGGCACAGCAAGAATTCCTTGGTGGGCTGCAACCCTCCTTACAAACAAAGAGTTATGCTGGAGAAAGACATGTGTGCTGAGAATGCTCTCAGAGAGATGTAAATCCAGAAAAGATGATGGACTAGTTATACAGACAGAACAAAAGATAACCAGTGGACAGCCTTGCCTGAATGGTCTATCTGTTCTCTAATAATATCAAGAGATGGATCTCCAGCCTGAGTGAGGACATGGAGGAGAGTGGTACATGATGGGTACTGACATGGCCGCCCCAATGAGATCACAGATCCACTGGCTGATAGTCATTTTTCAGTAGTGTCCAACTCATCATGCCCCCCCCCTCCCCATTTGGAGTTTTCATGTCAAAGATACTAGAATGGTTTACCATTTCCTTTTTCAGCTCATTCTACAGACGAGGAAACTGAGGCAAGTAGGATAAAGTGACTTGTCCAGGATCACACAACTGGTAAGTATCTGAAGCTAGATTTGAACTCAGAAAAATGAGTCTTGCTGACTCTAAGCCATACCAGTAGCTGACATGTACAACTCTCCCTCATTTCAATCCAATTCTCTTGCACATTATGGCAGCACCTCCCCAATGTCATGTTCCTTTTCAAGAATGAAGGGCAAACAACAAAAACAGCTGGTGTTATAGTATTATTGAAGTAACAGAGCATGAGCTACCTGAATCCACCTAGGGCCCTAGGAAGTGGGGGGATTTGATTGATGCCTTGTGGTATAAAACTTCATTTTTCATAACTATTCTCAGCAACACAATGATCCAAGACAACTTTGAGGGACTTCAAAATGGTGAAAAATGCTATCTATATGCAGAGAAAGAACTGATACTGTCTGAATACAGATTGAAGCATACTTTTTAAAATGTTCTTCATTTTTCTTGAGGGTTTTTTTTTTTTGGTCTGTTTTCTTTCACAACATAGACTATTAAAGAAATGTTTTACATGACTGCACATGTATAACATATCAAATTGCTTATATTCTCAATGGGGGGGTGAGGAGGAAGGAGGGAGAGAATCTGGAACTTAAAGTTTTAAAAACGAATGTTAAAAATCGTTTTTACATATAACTGGGGAAACACTAACATAATAAACTTTTTTTTTTTTTTATAAAAAGGCTTTTATTTTTTGTGCAATAAAGACCATTCAGTGCAAATAAAATCCCTGGCTTTATAGTCCTGAACCATCCCCCTATAGTTCTGCCCAGGAATCACTTTCCTCCATAGCATTCATCCCCCCGCTGGTAAAGCAAGGTGGGGAGGGTCCTTGCTTTATAGTTAATAAACACTAAAGGATAACACTGGGTCAAATCTATACCTTAGTGCCGGCTAATGAAGACTTTTTACATGAAAGGGATGCAAAAAGGGATGGGTATAGGGCAAATAACCTGGGATCTGAGGTGGATATCAGCTTTCCTCCTGCACTAGGCATAGCAGCCTGTAATAATGATTAATTATTTAAATGAGAATACATGAGAGCTAGCAGAAGCCATGAAAGGAGAGGAGGAAGTGTTGCTCTGGGATCTTCCTGTTGGAATCCTGTTAATTAGCACAAGATATGGCTCTAAGGGAAAGAGCAAAGATACTCATAGTCAAAGAATTAGAGATTCATTACACTTAAAAAAAAAAAAAAAGCCCAGGTGAGTAATTACTGATAAAATGCTATTTGAAAATAAAACTACCTCCCTTTCCCCCCTTATGTGGCTGATTATTGAGATGCCATAATGACAAAAGAAAGCAAGAAAGGAAGAAAGAAAGAAAGGAAAGAAGGAAGGAAGGAAAGAAGGAAGGAAGGAAGGAAGGAAGGAAGGAAGGAAGGAAGGAAGGAAGGAAGGAAGGAAGGAAGGAAGGAAGGAAGGAAGGAAGGAAGAAAGAAAGAAAGAAAGAAAGAAAGAAAGAAAGAAAGAAAGAAAG
>JAJPUD010000234.1:591729-613116 GCA_023553655.1 Myrmecobius fasciatus | reverse complement strand
TCTTTCTTTCTTTCTTTCTTTCTTTCTTTCTTTCTTTCTTTCTTTCTCTTTTCTCTCTCTCTCTTTCTTTCTTCCTCTCTCTCTTTCTTTCTTTGTTATTTAATAGTATTTTATTTTTCCAAAGACACATAAAGGTAGTTTTCAACATTTGTTTTTATAAGATTTTGAGTTCTAATTTTTTCCTCCCTCTTTCTCTTCCCTCCTCCCTTTCCAAGACAGCAAGCAATCAGATATGGGTTATACATGTATATTTTAGATTATATTTCCACACTGTAAAAGAAAAATCAGAACAAAAAGAAAAATCATGAGAAAGGTAAAACAAATAAACAAAAGAGGTGAAAATACATGCTTCTACTTGTATTCAGTCTTCATAGTTCTCTCTCTGGATACAGATGGCGTTTTCCATAGGATGCCTTTTTCTTACCCTCTTCCATACAAGATATTATCTGTGGTGTAATTGCTCAAACATGTCTGACTCTTTGTGATCCAATCTGGGATTTTCTTGGCAAAGATACTGGACTAGTTTGCCATTTACATCTCCATCTCATTTTATAGAGGAGGAAACTGAGGCAAACAGGGTGAAATGACTTTGCCCAGGGTCACACAGTAGGAAGTGTCTGAGACTAGATTTGAATTCAGATCTTCCTGATTTTAGCCTAGTCCTCTATCTTCTCTGCCAATTAGCTGCCCTTGCCTCAGTTTCCTCATCTATAAGATAAGGGGGCTATTAATAGCTTTTACCTCACATGGTTGTCGTAAGACTGTTCAAAACCTTAACAAGCCACATAAATGGAGATTTTAATATTGCTGTCATTGACTGATAGAAGTCCCGTCCCACACCCTCAAGAAATGTCTTTTTCTGTTCCCTGGAGAACTGAAATTCTATAACAGGTACCCAAATATAAATTATATTTTAAGGGGAAAAGAAAGAAAAACTCTAACTTCCCTTTGTCCCAGATTCTGGGTCCCACTTTCATTTGGTTGGTTTCTTTGCATCTGGTTTTGGTGGTTGGGGAAATGCTACCAGTAGGAACCCCAGGGCCTTTAATAGAAATGGGGCTTTGTAGAGCCCATCAATATGTAGTTTGCAAGAAAAGGGAGGCAGGGGGAAACACAGGGAGAAGATGTGAACTTCTTTAGCTGAATTCAAGGCATTCACTCGAATATCCCTAAAATCCTTGCAATACCCTCAGATCCACTCTAATGAGTGGTTTGACTAAAATAGCTACAGACTCCAGGGGGTAGACTGAACCTATTGAGGGCCTCTCCCATGACAGAAAGGAGCGTATATAGCTTGTACCAAGGAGAAATGTCAGCTTCCTCCACATTGCTAGCAGAGTGCTCAGCATGGGGGCATTTCTGCTCATCTCACTAATTGGAGGATAAGTACAGACAGAACAGAGAGGGGCACTTATGTTGCTAATAAGCAGAAAAGCTTCCTTAGGAAAATGAGCAGGACAGAGGGGACATAGAGACCCTCAGACAGGCAGGCAGGTGACACTTGTGACTTAATTTTTTTAAAAAGAACTTTAAGCAGACAATTTCCATTGAGTCTTTCTTTAGAAAAGGAGGCTTACAGAAACAGCATGCTAAAGGGGCTGCTGTGTCTGAAAAAGATAAAGGAACCAATTTTAATTTGCCTACCATCGCTGATGCTAATGACACCCTGCTGAGACTGTCTGTAATATTAACATACAAATCCCCACCAAGCTAAATTACATTTTCTCGGCTGACATGTCTTAGGTCATTGGGGAAGGAATCTCTGCAACTTGTTTTAGGTGGTTATAAGGAAATATACCACCAAGGTAGGAAGAACTGAGCTGGAGAGTCCTTCTAACATAACAGGGCTTAACCTTTTTTGGGTCTTAACCTTTGGCAAGGGAGTGAAGTCTATGGACACCTTCTCAGAATGATGTTTTTAAAATGCATATTGATATGGTTTAGGAGAGCACCAAATATTGAGCTAGATGTAGGCACCGAACATTGGGGTTCACTCATGTGAAGAATTCACAATGGCTATTCTCTTTGACAAAAAGAATGTTTATTTAGAAGAACTTACAGACAAAATAAAGAGATGCAATAAACACCAGGAGTAGCAAATATGAAATAGAGTTAGGAGAGCATGGGGTTTAATAATTAATAATGGAAAATACAAGTTCCTTAGTGGAACTCACAATTAACCAGGAGAAAGGGAACACCTCATAAGGTTGGAATATGCCCTTGGATGGGCAGGCTAAATGGCAAAAGAGATTTAGCACCCTAAAAAAGTTATATAGCTATATGAAGGAGAAAGAAGCCATAAACATGGCTGGGGATCGATAGGAGAGACACCAGGTGACATGGGGGAAGATGGAGGGAAAGACACCACAAGGCAGAGCGTCATGGCAGACCGACTCAAAAGTGGTTCAGCAAAGATGGCATGAATCATGGGGAAATTTAACCTTAGGGGCTTGGATTTCTTGGCTGGGCACAGCAAGATGGGACCATAAGGTTAAATGAATCCCTATCAGTACCCTTCCTGCTTGTCTCAAGGAACAATTCCATCAATATTTCATTCTTTCTCTGCCAACCACACCCAGTTATTCAGGACCTCATCTCACATGAGAAGATACATAAGATTACAAAATACAAAGATTATAACTATAATGAAATAAAGGTTTTTTTTTTTAAAGGTCACAGATAGAGTCCCACATATGCAAAGATGTTTATAGCAACCCTTTCTATAGTATCAACAAACTAGAAATTGGGTGGATGCCCATCTGTTGGGGAATAGCTAAATAAGTTATGGCATATATATGGAATATATATATATGTATGTGTACATATATATATATAATTTCCTAATATGTAAATGTTTAAAAGGATTGCACATATTTAACCTAAAAAAAGAGCTCCTGTTCTAATATTAGGCAGATTATTGTTCTATAACTAATTTGGGGGGCACCTAGATGGCACAGTGGATAGAACACCAGCCCTGGAGTTCAAATCTGGTCTCAGATATTTAACATTTCCTATCTGTATGAGCCTGGACAAGTCACTTAACCCTAATTGCCTTGCCAGAAAAATAAAAGACCCTTTAAGAAATGATGAGCAGGCTGATTTCAGAAAAACCTGGAAAGACTTACATGAACTGATATTGAGTGAAATGAGCAGAACCAGGAGGACACTATACATGGTAACACAAGATTCTTCTCAGCAATGTGGTGATTCTAGAGTATTTCAATTGACTTGGTTGGGAAAATGCTATCTGCATCCAGAGAGAGAACCATGGAGACTGAATGTGGATTGAAGCACAGTATTTTTACCTTTTCATTATTTGTTTGTTTTCTTTCTTGTAATTTTTTTCCCTTTTGATCTGATTTTTTCTTGCAAAACATAACAAATATGGAAATATTTTTAAAAGGATTGCATGTATTTAACCCAAAAAAAGAACTGCTCTAGTATTAGACAGATCAATTTTTATTTTGTTTCTTTGTTCCCTTTTATTATGAGATTTTCATTTCCCACAATTACTAAATGAAGCCTCCAAATAATTGAACAATGGATACAAAGCCATGCAGTCAAAAAGAACATAATGCCTTTTTTATTTATTGTCAGTCAGTCAATAGGCATTTACTAGAGAGTTTTTTATGTGCCTGTACTGAGCTCAGTGGATAAATCTATCCCTGAATCACACCATCTTTGCTGAACCACTTTTGGGTCGGTCTGCCATGATACTCTGCCTATATTTCATGGACTGCTCTGGCCAAAGACTCTGCCACCAGGGACCAGGCTATGAGTGACACACTGCTCAATAGCTTAACTATGCTGGTACTCAGGAACCAGACTTCGTCTGTTACCAGGGTCACATTCAAAGTCTTTCCAGCATGGCAAAAGCTGCCAAGGCCTAGGCTCCATTGGCAGAGAACCCAGGGTTCCTTCCAAGCCACAATGAGGCAGGACTCTGTGGCAGGAAAGGTCTCTGTAAGTACCAAAAGCCTTATTAAAGCATTATGCATGCAAATACTATAAGGAAATTTAATGCAGAAGGAAAGACCACAGATATAATAAAATATTTATAGTGACACTTTTCATGGTAGCAAAAAAACTAGACACACAGGTGCTGACCACAGATTGCTGCATGGGTAACCAAACTGTGGTACATGAATATACTGAAAAACTTGTGATGTTAGTTCAGTCATTTTTCAATTGTGTCTAACTTTGTGATCCCTTGTGGGTTTGTTTGTTTGTTTGTTTTTGTCAAAGATTTTGCAATAGTTTGCCATTTCCTGCTCTAGTTTCCATTTCCTCCCCATATTACAGAGGAGGAAACTGAGGCAAACAGGATGCAATGACTTTTTTCCTCTGGCAAAAGAGCTAGGATTATAACCGTACAATGCAATTTCAAAACAGTTCACAAACATTGTTATATGTTTTCCTTAAATATACCTATATTTCATGGACTGCCCTGGTCAAAGACTCTGCCACCAGGGACCAGCCTGTGGGTCACACAGCATCAGACAGAAGTATCTAAGGCCGGATTTGAACTCAGGAAGATGAGTCTTCTTGACTCCAAGCCTGGTGTTCTATGCACTATGGTGCCACCTAGTTTCTACTACTACTACAATGAAATAGTAGTGAAGAATTTAGGGATACTAGGGAAGACTTGCATGAATGAATATAGAACAATGTAAGCAGAACCTGGAAAACAATTTCCATGATAACAAGAATAGAAAGCAGGGGTTCTGAATCTTTTCTATGTCATGGCCCCCTTTGGCAGACTGGGAAAGTACATCAACCCCTTTCTTACAATAGATTTAAGTGCACAAAATAAAACACTGAGAATGACAAAGAAAACTCAATTATAATGAAATAGTTTCTCTCTCTCTCTCGTTTGTCTGCCTGCTCATCTATTCATCCATCCACCTCTCTGTTTCTGTCTCTCTTCCTATCTATTCCTGTATGTCTGTCTATCTATCTAAGTTCAAGAGTCCCACAAATTAAGAACTCCTGATGTTAAGGAAAATAACATTGAAAGGCATCAGAATTTTGGTCAAGGTAATGACTAATGGTGATCTCAGGAAGTGAGTCACTGTCTTTTTCTTGGAAGAGGGGTGGTGGACTATTTGGGTTAAAAGATATGATGTCACATGTAGTCAATATGCCCACTTGTTTTGCTTAATTATACTTTTGTTAGAAGGGAGAGTTCTAATTTTTACTGGGAGAGAGGACATTGAGAAGTGATGGAGTGTTAGAGAAACAGCCCAATGCCACAGTATCAATAAGCTGTTAAAGAAACAACCCCACAAGACTAGGAAAGGATAAGTGATTTGACCAAGCTCAAGGGAGGTATATTGTGAGAAAACATGCATTAGAACAGAGGGAGCATCCACATCTTCCATCTAAATTGTGAAATGTTTCCAAAATAACAAGAAATACAAAAATCCTCTTAATAATGTTTTCTTAGTAGGTTGATTAAAGAAAGACAGTCACAGGGACAAGAGGTAGAAGAATAATTTTGGATCAAGGGGTATGTGGCCATTAGTAATCATAATTGCTAGCATTTATAGTGTGCTTTGAGGTTTTCAAAGTGCTTTACAAATATCTCATTTGATCCCTGCAACTCCATGAGGTAGCCGCTAACATTATCCCAGTTTTATAGAAAGGAAGCATAGGCAAACAGAGATGATATGATTTGTTCAGAAAGTGTCTTTGATAGGATTTGAACTCAGGCCTTCTCACTATCTAGACCTAGCATTCTATCTGCTGTATCACCTAATTGACTCTCACTCCCAAGATACCATGGGGTTACTGATAGAGATTTGAATAGCTTCTATAATAATGGTTTTTGCAAGTTTCTGCAAATTCTGTCATAGCCACAGATCCCTTCTTTTGTATGAGGTCTATTTATAAACTCAATCCTATCATTGTTCTCTGCCTTTACTATACTTTATTATCTTTGTGTTTTTTTCAGTCGTGTCCAACTCTTCATGACTCTATTTGGGGTTTTCTTGGCAGAGACACTGGAGTGGTTGGCCATTTCCTTCTCTGATTTTACAGATGAGAAAACTGAGATAAACAGAGTTAAGTGACTTGCAGATTTGAACTCAGGAAGATAAGTCTTCCTTACTCCAAGTCAGACACCATCTAGTTGCCTAAAACTTCTAAAGCTGGCAAAAAGCAATGTTTGTGAGATCAGAAATTACCTCATGGGGAACAGCTATGCCATGGAGTCAGTGTGACTCCCAGTGAAGGACCTGGCATATCAGGCAGGGCACACTCATGTTAGTCATTCCCTTCCTCCCCAACTACTCACCAATGAACATATGGAAAGCTGTTTGAGACCTCATTTTTCTCTTAGGAAATGGATGGTAACTGTGGTCTTTGCCCATTGTTGCTATAAATGATGCCAGTAGGTACCCATTTATAGAGTGAAAACTGAAGAGAAAGAAACACAGAAGTGCATGGTAAACAACTATTTCCTTCTTTAAGAAGTGTTTTATTTTTTCCAAATACATGTCAAGATAATTTTCAAGATATTTCCATATTTGTCATATTGTGCTAAAAAAAAAAACACAAGAAAAAAACCCGAGTAAACAAACGACAATAAAAATGTGAAAATACTATGCTTCCATCCATATTCAGTCTCCACAGTTCTCTCTCTGGACAAGGATGGCACTTTCTATTTCAAGTCTATTGGAATTGCTTTGAATCATCATATTAGAAGAGCCAAGTCCATCAGAGTTGATCATTACATGATCTTGCTGTTACTGTGGACAACATGACAAATATGGAAATATCTTGGAAATGTTGGAAATGATCTTGACATATATTTGAAAAAAATAAAACACTTTAAAAACCCCAAACTCCAAGTTTGGGTTTGCATGTGCCTGTTAGTCCCACAAGGCTTATCAGAAGCTACAGGAGGCACCAGATTGTCTCCCTTTTAACTCCTCATTCAGTTGGCTGGGGACCCTCCTCTCCTCTCCCCAGTTTTCTGGCCTGCCATTGTTACTTTCAAAGGAAAACTAGCTGCCTAATAGAAGGGATCAGAAAAAACCAAAAGAGGGTGAGGAAGTCAAGTTGGACAACCTTGCAGTTCTCCATCCTCCCCTGGATCAACAGCCCCTATGTTCTTTTTGGGATGCATTTCTCCTCAGATCCCTTGTGTTGGTAGACTGCCCTTTAGAGTGTGCTTACTCTGATTTGCTGTGAGTTTAAGTGGGAGAAATTTCTTATTGGTGATGAAATAGACAGGTCTCATTTTAGGAACTGTTAGGACAACTGAGATATTTTTTAAAAGTCTAAATCCAAATCAAGAGAAATGTGAAATCCTAGCTGAATTATTTATTTTTCTTCAATGCCCCAAGCCCTCCTATTTCCAGGGTCCCGGAGACTGGAAGCAATTATGTTGTATAGCTTGGTCTGGGAGGTCTGTGGGAATGCTGATAGTTTACATGTACATATTAATGCTGGAAAATGAGAATTCTTAGGTTTTAATAATAACAATAACAATAATAATGAAAAAGACGAGGAGGTTGTTGTGATGTTTCAGGCAGAATGACTGGAGGGTTAGGAATTTCTTCTATAATAATTTCAGACCCAGCATCAGGCACCGTAAGATGCTTTTTCAGAGCTGGGGCTGCCTCAGTATATTATCTCTAACAATAATAACAAGAAACCTGAATTTTGGTGGGCTCCTTCCCCATACTGACCCTGTCCTCACCATGACCTCTGACCCTACTGCCCAATTGCTGCTCTGGCCCTGCTTACCTCTCTAGGACAAAATCTTTTCATGCCATGTTGTTTAAAAAAAAAAAAAAAAAAAAAAAAGCAAAACCACAAAAGGCTGAGTTTTGTTCATCTTAAAGTTTTTTGGATCTGGTTTAAAATCCAGCTCGTTTGGGAAATAATATGGGCAAGCCTTCTTTCAGCTGAGATACCTAGAAGTGCACCACTGAGGTCCTAATTCAATGTTGGGAGGGCATGTCCAAGCTCAAGTCACACTTAGACTTTCAAAAGGAGTTAGCTATCTTTAAGCAAGAAATCCAACTCCCCCTTCTCCCTACCCTCACGGATAGACACATACAAGCAACCAGAAAATTGTCAAAGTTTGAAAATTAATTTAATGACTGATTTGCATAGGATATTATTCACTTTTCAAGGTCTCCCTTTTAATGAATGCCACATCCTCAGCAGAGTCCATGGCACAGACAGAACCATTAAGTAATATACTATCTCTGAAACAATTTCCTGGGCAGATATTGGGGAGCACTCATCCCCAAAGGACAGAACCATTAAGCAGCACACCATCTCTCAAATTTCCTACAATCCACCCTGGGAAGACATTGAGGAGTGTTCACCACCAATTCTGCACAGGAAGTCTGCCAGTGGTAGAGCTCTTGCCTCATGTGAGAGATGGGCAAGGAAGGTCTCGGGGCCTGTTGTTTCTCTGGACACCACAAACTTGGCCACTTCAACCAGCTGTCTAACCAAGGTCATTTTAAAGGAAAATCAGCTTCAAATTGTATGTATTCAAGCCTTTGATCAAAATAATTAAAGCCAAGTTACATCTTAGAAGGTCATGACTTGGTTTGAAAACAAAACAAAACAAAAACCCAAGAGGGTTGGATAGAATCTGCTCTTCATTTTCTTGCTAGGGTAACAGCTACAAAAGCAGCCTATTGAGGAAGCCCCTGGGAGGGAGAGGACGGAAGCAGGAGATGATGAAGGGCAGGTGCTTCTGCGTACTAGCCACAAGCTCATCAGGACTGGGAGTGGGGTGTCTGTGTGGGTAAGTGGGACACAAACCAGGAGTCCCAGAAAGCAATGACTTGTACTTCTGTTCTGAAGAAGGCATAACTTCTTCTATCCAACAACAAAGGAGCAGATTAAAGAACATAGGAAGCTTCATAGGCAGCTGGTGTTTTCTATGATGTGCAAAGAAAACGAAGTAGGGGAAACAGAGAGTCGAGAATGGCACCAGACAAGGAGACTTGTGAGCACACGTGCACACACCTCAATACCAACAGGGCCAGACGGGCTTGGCATGTTGTGCCCAAGGGCTCAGGCTAGTCCTAGAAAACCAGGGAAGGAGGAGCAGCTCCCAGACGACTGGCGCAGGGTTACAGCCACAGGTCACCGAGGGCAGTCCTTGTGATGCCATTGCCTATTGATTCCCTGGTGAGACAATGCAGGAGGTTCTCGGTGATTCCAAGAGGCTCCCACCAACAGAGCCCCCATTATTCCCTGCTCAAAATTTAGAACTACAATGGCTTCCATTCATATGGAGAGCACATAGGCTGCTGGGATGCTCTGTTCTTTGCTGGGATAAAGCTTTCAAAAAAGCCACTTTTCTTAAATTGTACAGAGTAAAACTCTATAACTATAGATACCACTTCCAGAGGACACTGAAGGCAGCATGGTGTAGTAGGAAGAGATAAGCCGAGAGTCTGGAGATCTGGATTCTAATTGTGACTGCCACTAACTTTGAATAAATCATTTCTCTCCTTTAGATCTCCATTTTCTTCCTCTGGAATAGGAAGAGTTGGCAAGCTCGATGAGGTCCCTTGAGCCAGGAAGCCCTAAGGATATGGAAAGAGCAGTAAGCCAATACAGCATGGAGAGGGCAGAGCTGGAAGAGGGAAGCAAACTGTTGTTACTGGTGGTCTCCATTCACCGTCAGCATAAACCAACCAAGAACCTGAGCAGAGACATACAGAAAAATTCAGACTAATGGCGAAGACGCGCCTTCCTCCCTCATCTCTGCTCCTTCCACAGACAGACCCTTCTAGTATAAGATGTATGTGCGTTTTTTTAATGAGACTGACCATCCATCCACCCATCCATGTGGCCTCTCTCCCCGAGGCCCACAAACAGCAGTGAAAGACAGGGGTCACAGGGTGCCTCCATTACATTTTTCCCATGCTGGTAACATGGTTCCAGGTTCTCTAGAGTTCTCAGAGATGACTTTAGATCCGCAGTAGAAAACAGAAATGTGCCATTTGTACCGTGACCAATGCTCAGGGATTCTACACAGCTCCTCCTCATTTTTTGTTTTTTTCGACTTCAAAACTTGCCAAAGCAAGGACTTTATCCCCAGAACCTAAGGAAGGAAGAAGGTAGATAATTAACAACCCAGGGCCTTCTTAAAGAACAAGCAGATTGAGTTCTATTACATCAACATGGCGCCAGGTGACAGAATCGGTCTGCTTCAGGACAGTGCCTTCCCATACTTCCTCTCACTGACTCTAAATCCATCCCTCTAGCCACAAATAATACAACTATGACAAGAGAACTCAAGATGCAGGAATGCTGACTGTTATAAATGCAAGAAAACAGTCTTCCCAGTATCTAATCATGGGGCACAAAACAAGGAAAACTGAATTAATTCCTCTGGACACTTGACTGTCATAGTGACCTGCTCATGAATGCTAAGAATATGTGGTGGCACAAAGATCTAGCTTCCAGAACAGCAGCATCTGCAGTAAGGCTCTGAGAGAGAAAGGAAATGAGAGCAATTTGGAAAAGACAACAATTTAGGTTTGTTGCTGCCCCTGGGGAAAAGGCCTCTGGTCAGCCTCACTGTACCTGGAGAGAGAAGTGATCCACCCTGGAGCCTGCACAGAGGTAGGGACTCACCAAGATCAGAGGAGATTTTCTCAAACTGGCTGAGGGCGGCACCTGCATTGGTGGACAGGAAGGCCTCATCGTCGGCAGTCAGCTAATCCAAAAAGGGAAAAAACAGCCTGTGAGAGATGGGTGAAACAATGCCAGGTTTCTAAGAGGGGTGTACGGGTATGGCTCTGCTTTGGTTCAATGTGACAGACCCTCGGGAGGGGAGGCTTCTCCCAGGGGAAGAGCTTGGAGCTGGGTTCAGTGGCTTTGGTGCCTGAATCTAGAATTAGCACTGTGCTTACTATTCCATTTCTATGAAATAAGCAGGACAGCAGAATATAACTGTGCCATGTTTTATTGAAACAGACAGTGGCCACAGGGAGACCAAACTGGCATTCATCTAGGGCCTCATTTAGGGCTGCTCAGATCTCTGCACTCCCAGCATCTTCATTAAGTCTTTTTAATAATAACCCCAGGAAGTAGGAGTTTGGGCATTATAGTCCCTGTGACAGAGCTCAGAGAACTGAGGTTGAGCTCTCCTAACCCCTAAGGGCCTAAGATAAGATTTCATTCCAAGTCTTTCCTGATTCAGGCTTACTTCTCAGAAGGAACTGAGGGAGGGAATCATTCACTTAGAGCCTCTCCTTCCCTTCCCATTTCTCCCCTCCCCCATCTATAGCTCTATATATTTGGAGTAATGACTATGGTGGGTAACTATTCCTTAACTGTCTATTCCACAGAAGTAACATCATATGAAGGAACTCCGATCCCAAATCTAGTCCTTTGGGACAAAGAGCTGACATTTCCCTTGGGCTCAAAGCACTGAACCCTGGTATGGTGCTACCTTTTCTCCAAGTTTCCGCAGAGCCGTCAGGATCTCCAGCTTCTGTTGGGTGTACACATCTCTTTCCAGTTTTCCAACCATCAGGTCTCTGTCCATCTAAAAGTAACAAAAGGAGGAAGTTGCTTTAAAAACATATAAAAAACATATTTAGAGCACAAAAGCCAAGTTTTAAGTTTTTATATTTAAAAAAACTTTGTGGATGAGCGGCAAATGAAGATGAACTGTTCCTGGGCCAGGGTCTGCAGGTGGTAGTGACTGATAAAGGGTCCGCCCTGTTAGTCCCCATGAAAGATGCCAAGTTTCTACAGAGTAGAGAATCGACAGACAAATTATCTGGAGAGGAGGATAACAACCATCCACTGAGTACTTGTTTCATTTGGCTGAAGTGTTCTCTCCAGAATTGAAAAGAGCAATTTGGAACCTGATCTCTTGGAACTTATTTCAAACCAATCTAATGACTAAATTTTCTCCAGGTACCAAAAACTTAACTGGCTTTAGCACTTCAGCTACACTGAAGTCTATAAAACAAAAGGAAGACTTCTTGGGGTGTCATTAATTGTACTTATAAAGTTCTTCGAGATTCTTGGACAAGAGATATTGTGGAAGTATTAGCTATTGCTAATGCCTCACCACTGAAATTTCAATTGGGACTCCATGAGTGAAAAGCTTGTGAACTCTAGTCTTAGGAATAGATTAGAGACAGAAGCTATCTTATTATATAGGAGATCTGCTGGTTGAACTTCTGGGGTTTCTTTTCTTTTTGTGGGGTATGGAACATTATTTTTATTTTTTTGAAGTAACTGGAATTAAGTGACTTGCACAGGATTACATAATAAGTATTTGAGGCCAAATGTGAACTCAGGTCCTCCTAATTCCAGGGTGAATTTTTTGAATATTGATTAAATTTTGTGTTTACATCGCCCTTATTTTCAAACCTTTCCCACCTATTCCACCTTCTTTCCTTTTCAGATTTTTTTTCAACAGTTACTACTCAATAAAGTTAAAACAAGGTGGTTTGGGGAGAGACAAAATACCCTACGATATTTTATAAAGGGCTTAATGTGAAGCAAACCTTGTATTAGATTGCTAAGGGAGAGAGAAAGTTTGGTTAAGTCTTAGTTCTCATAGAACTTGAGAGATTAGTAAGGAGATGAGACAATAAAAGACAGATAACTCCATCATCAACAACCCTTACCATAGAGACTGAGAAAGCCTCAATACATAAAATCATATGATTAAGGGCATTAGAGTTAGCAAACAAAGGACAAAGGAAGGAAAGTAGTTAATGACTGGGGGAAAATGAGGGTTAGATTTTTTGTAGGAGGCCATGTCTGAGAAGAGCATTAGAGGAGCAATAGGGGAAACATGGTACTAGAAAATCATTGGTGTCAGCAAGAGACCTGCTTCTACAGCTCAGAGCATTAAACTAGAGAAAACCTGGGAGTTGGAGTAGAAATGAAAAAACAATGATTATACCAGTAAAGAGCAAATTTTACCTCTGCTAATCTTGTCCGCAGCTGCCCAGGTTGTTTCTTTGCAAACAATCTGATAACCTCTGGTGTTTTAAAGGCCTGGCTGATGGCTGCTTGAATGGCCTGGAAGCACAAAGAGGCAAAAAGTCATGACAACATCTATGTCAGAGATGCCTCAGAGACTACAAAAACCTGGCAGCTCTTGGTCAGGGGCGGGCCCCCCCCCCGTCTTTCCCAGCATTCTTCTGCTGGCTTACTAGATATTACAGAGCTCTTCTGTCAGAGACAGGATGGAAACATTTGGAAACAGGATATTTTGCTTGTACACAGAAAGAAACCAGTTGTTATATGCCAGAATTTGTACCAATAAAAGCACATATACACAATTTCATTTCAAAACATATTTCCAAACACTGAGAGAACTTACCAGTTGCATCCCACTAAGTTCATCTACCAAAGTCATGTTTCCAGACATAATTTTCTTCAGCGAATCACTGAATTCACCCAGCTGTTCCAAAGTTTCTTTTTTGGTTTCTTCATATTCATCTGCTTCAAGCTCTTCTCTGAAAGAGATATAATGAAGCACATCAACTTGAAAGATGACCTGGAGAAACTATTCATTTAAGCATTCTTAGCAGACTAGGGAGACAACTTAGTGCCAAAGGGAGTCTGTTCCTGTTTCCTTCTCTGAATGTCTATTTCCTAATATGAAAAAAGAATCAGATTAGAAAGCATAAGAATAAGTGGAGTCTTTCTTTAAAATAATACTTAGGAACTATCTAAAAACAAGAGCAAAATATTATCTGTAATGAAGTTAAGCCAGGAGCTTTTTTGATAAGATTTTTTGATAAGCAAGAATGTCCATTATCAACAATATTATTCAATATTGTACTAGAAATGCCAGTATAGCAATGAGATAAGAAAAAGAAATTGAAGAATTAATAGGCAATGAGGCACAAAATTATCACACTGCAGATGATATGATGATATACTTAAAGAACCCTAGAGAGTCTGAAAATTAACAATTTACAATTAACAGAACAATTAACAACTTTGGCAAAGTTGAAAGATATAAAATGAATCTACATAAATCATCAGCATATCTATATAATACCAACTAAGTCCAGCAGGAAGAAGTGTAAAATATTATCTGAATAAAAAACAATGATAAAACATCTTTCACAAGAGAGATAAACAAGTGGAAAATATTAACTGCCCATGGGTAGATTGAGCCAATATAATAATAATTCTGCCTAATTTAATTTACTTATTCAGTGCTATACCAATCAAATTATCAAGAGATTATTTTATAGGGCTAAAAAAAAACCACTCAAAATTCATCTGGAAGAACAAAATGTCAAGAACATTAAGGGAACCAATGAAAAAAATGTGAAAACAGGACACCTAGCAGTATCAGGTTTTGTGGTTCTAAATCCAACTATCTCTATAGGGTTGTTGTGAAGATAATACATGTGAAAATGCTTTCTAAGTACTGTGCAAATGGAAGTTTTTATTATTAGTATAAGAATATCAAATAACCAGGGACTGGCTCTGACATGATTACTGGCATAACTAACTGATCATTTGATTCAGATACTGTGTGGCAAGAAGTGATAAAAGGAAGGTTTTCAGAGAAACCTGGGATGACTTATATGGACTAATGTAGGGTGGAATAAGCATAACCAAGAATATACTTTATATGATAACAGCAATATTGTTGAGATAATCAACTCTGACAGATTCAGCAACTCTGACTGACCACAATTACAGATTCACATGCTGCTCACTTCTTAACAGAGAATGGATGGGTTCAGAGGGCAGATCAAGAAATATATTTTTGACATAGCCAGTTTTTTTTTCCTTTTTAATTTTTTATTTTCCCCAGTTACATGTATAATGGTATCACATAATCTTCTCAAATGGGTGGGGCAGAGAATGGCAGGAGGGAGAGAATCTGGAACTCAAAGTAAAAGAAATTAATGTTAAAAAAAATTTTTTTTACATGTTTTTATAACTGAGTTCTAAATTTCCTCCTTTCCTTCCCACCCCCACCTTCCATTAAAAAGGCACATGTGAAGCTATGCAAAATATTTCCATAAGTCATGTTGTGAAAATAGATCCCCATACTCCCACCCCCAATATAAGCCCTCAAGAAAAATAAACTTAAAAAAGAAAAAAAAAAAGAAAAGAGTATGTTTCAATCTGTATTCAGACACAATTAGTTCTTTCTCTGAGCATGGACAGCATTTTTCATCATAAATCCTTCAGAGTAGTTGTGTACAGCTGATCCTCCTACAACTTTGCTACTACTTTGTGCATAGCACATTTCACTTTGCTTGAGTTCATGGAGGATTTTCCAGGTTTTTCTGAAAACATCCTATTCATCATTCCATAGAACATAAGCACAATTTAATTCCGCCATTCCCCAACTGATGGGCATGCCTTCAATCTCTAATTCTTTGCCTTGAGAAGAGAACTGCCATAAATATTTTTGTACATAAAGGTCCTTGTCCTTTTTTTTTTTTAAATCATTTTTGGAATTCATGCCTAATAATGGTATTTATTAGGTCAAAGGATATGCATTATTTTATAGCCCTTTGGAACAAGTTCCTATCTTTTGATCACTTATCAATCAGGGAATGGCTTTTTTTTATTAGAACTTTTTATTTGCATAACATATGTATGGGTAATTCTACAACATTAACCCTTACAAAGCTTTCTGTTACAAATTTCCACCCCCTACTCCCCACACCTCCCTTGGATGGCAGGAAGTCCACTACATGTTAATTATGTTAAAATACTTGACAAATCGAATACATGTATACATATTTCCATACTTATCATTGTTGTGCAAGAAAAATCATATCTACAAGAAAAAAAAATCAGAGAAAGGAAACACAATGCAAGCAAACATCAATAGAGAGCATGAAAATGTTATGTTGTGGTAAACATTTCTTATCCCTCTCTCTGGATGTATATGGCTTTCTTCACTGAACAATTGGAAGTGGTTTGAAACATTTTTTTGTTGAAAAGAGCCATGTCCATCAGAATTGTATAGTATTGTTGTTGCCGTGTTCTGCTCCTGGTTCTGCTCATTTCACTCAGCATCAGTCCATGTAAGTCTCTCCAGGCCTCTCTGAAATCATCCTGCTGGTCATTTCTTACAGAACAATAACATTCCATGACATTCATATACCATAATTTATTCAGCCATTCTCCAACTGATGGGCATCCATTCAGTTTCCAGTTTTTAGCCACTATAAAAAGGGCTGCCACAAACATTCTTGCACATGTGGGGCCCTTTCCTTCCTTTATGATTTCTTTGGGATATAGGCCCAATAGAAACACTGCTGGGTCAAATGGTATGCACAGTTTGATGACTTTTTGAGCATAGTTCCAAATTGCTCTCCAGAATGGCTGGATCCGTTCAGTTCCACCAACAATGTATCAGTGTCCCAGCTTTCCCACATCCCCTCCAACATTTGTCATTATCTTTTCCTATCATCTTAGCCAATCTGACAGGTGTGGCTTTTTTTTTTTTTTAAATAAATTTGACTCAGTTTCCTATACATTTGAAAAATGGTCTTCATCAGAGAAACTTGCCTCAAAATTCTTTTCCCAATTACTATTGCTAATTGTAGTTCTCCTGTTTATTCTATTCTTTCTCTCCTTTCACTCTCACTCCCAAGTGTTTTGCTACTGACCACCCTCCCTTCCTCCAGTATGCCCTTTCTTCTATCATCCTTCCCTCTTCCTGAATTTTTTTCTCCTCCTATTTTTCTGCAGGGTAAGATAGATTTCTTTACCCATACTTAGTGTATATGTTATTTTCTTTTTGAGTCAATTCTGATGAGTAAGATTTACTTTCTTTCCCTCCACTGTAAAAGCTTTTTCTTGACTCTTTTATGGCAGATAATTTATGCCATTCCACCTCTCCCTTTCCCATTCTCCCAGGACTTTCCTCTCTCACTCCTTAATTTTATACTTTTAGATATTATCCCTTATTATTCAACTCACACCTGGGACTTCTGACTATACATACTCTAATTGCCATAATAATGAGAAAGTTCTTTTGACTTACAAGCTTCATCCTCCCATGTAGGACTATAAACAGATAAACCTTATTAAATTCCTTATGATTTCCCTTTCCTGGTTACCTCCTTATGCTTCTCCAGAATACTATATTTGAAAACCAAATTTTCTATTCAGCTCTAGTCTTTTTTATGACAATTGTTTGAAAGTTCTCTATTACACTGAATAACATGACCTATTTTGCTTGACTTTACATGTCTGAAACAAGGTTTTTTGTCGTGTCCCCCCCCCCCCCCGCTTTCTTAATTGGGGGTAGGAGAGATAGAATGAAGGTCTAAAAATAAAATAAAATTTAATCTTAAAAAAAGATTGTTCAATTCAGCAACTATTTCTTAAGTACCCACTAAAGAACTAGAACGTGCAGATAAAAAAATAGTCACTGCTGTAATGATGATGACCACCTAGGAGAAGAACATGACATGCAGGTAACCAGAACACAATGTAGCTGCAAGGGACAAAGTGTCCTCATGGGAGACTACAGGGAAAGGGTTAGAGTCACAGAAGAGAATCAATAAAAGCTTCCTAAAGGAGCTGGTGTTGAAAGTTGGCTTTGTAGGAAGTACATAACTTCAGGAAGTAAACATGGAGAAGGGAAGTATTGTAGGCTTAGAGAAGAGCAGGAAAGGACAATAAGTTTTAAAGGGAAACACAGTTTCTGAGAGTTGGAGATGAGGAAGCATAGATTGGAAGAGAATGCATAGAGGCAGCAGTAAATACTCAGCATTTAGAGAACAGTTACCAGTCAGTTTAGCTGGAATGTAGAAATGCTATGAAATAAGGCTGGAAAGTTTGTTGGGAGCCAGGATGCGGAAAGCCTTCAATGCCATGTGAAGGAGCTTATAGTGCATCCTCTGGGCAATGGGGAGACACTGAACATTTGTGAGTAGTGTGTGGAAAACAGATTGCCCAGAGATGATGGAATCAGAGAAACCAATGTGAGGGCTACTGAGGAGGGTCTGAACTAGGGAGATAGGTCTATAGAAGAAGAGGAATGGATGTAAGAGATGTTGCAGGGGTAGAATCAGTAAGATTCAGCAAATGGGGTTGAGGGAAGGGAAAGGAAAGAGTCAAGGATGATTCTAGTATTATCAATCTGGATGACAGGAAGGATCCTCAAAAGGAACAGGGAAATTGGAGGAGGGAGAGTTTATGGGTGAAAATGACTTCTCTTCTAGCCCTACTGAGCTGAGATTTCTACAGGATATCTAGGAGAAGGCACACCCAGAAGTTCTTCATTTTATCTGGGGAACAGAGTTCAGGAATGAGATTAGGAGTGGCTCTTTGGAGGAAGTGATAATTCAAGGCACAAGAGTAATGTGGTGACAAAGTGTAACTCATCTAGATTTCTGAATGGTATCATTATTGAAGGAGGAACTTTTCTAACACAGGGACAAACATCTGAGACCTCTTCACCTGGAAGTTCACTTCATTCCTGGACTTCTCACACCCTGTGCCTTTTCTTCTTCTTTCCTAAGAGGAATCTCTGATTCCTCCCAGAGCCTCCAGTGTAAGGAAGACACCTGAGCCAGTTATGTCTTCTTTCTTGATGTTCTGGACTTCTTCTACTATACCCTGCTCAGGTACCAAATTCTTGTCTTCAAGTAGTTTACATTCTAGTTTGGGGAGCTAAGACTCTTCCCCCCCCATTGCAATAATACAAAATCTTGTTAATACTACCTGCATTCTTCCAGATCTTGTAACTGTTGCATTAGTCTGTCCAATTGTTCTTCTAAGTTCTGTTTTAATTTACTTGTTTCTGTCTTTCCTCTAGAAGCCATTTTAGCTTTTTCATAGAAAGATGGGAAATATACCTAGAAAATAAGAACAAAGTCAATTAGAGCAAACTTACATATGAATTAAATTTAAAATTAGCTGTTGTTGTTCATAGGAAATAAAACTGTAATGAGTTAATCAATCAAGGAAGAACATAAATTGAGATGCTAAGGGTTGAACTCCAGAGGCAAAAATAAACCCCATCTACAGGGGAAAAAAGATTTGGGATATCAAGCTTATAAAATAATGAGATATGTCATAAAAGTCAGTCTTCAAAATGGAACTGATAAACTGGCTTGACTAAGTTTATAAAAACTGAATTTATATATATTCAAGGTATTATTACAGAAAACAATTTTCACAAAATACCAATTCATAAATAATTTATTAAAGAATTTCATATTTTCCAATCACAAAGACATGGATCTGGAATGGGTTTGAGAATCCTTCTATTCCAATGCATTCATTTTACATGTGGAGAATTTCAGAGACATGTTAAGTGACCTATCCAAAGTCATTCTGGAAATGACAGAGTTCAGTACAGTATGCTTTTGTTAGGTGGCTTAGCAATGGGAGTCAAGAGACTTGATTCAGGATTATTCTGAAGTTCCTAATTAAAATTCCATTTTTTCTACTTGAGCTTTTAAAAATTTGCATTAGAGCAATTAGCACTTGCACCAATATATAAATAAGGACATTCTCAAACCTATACAGAAATGTTTAGCTACATATGGTACTTAATTTCTTATGTCTTCTACTCCGTTTATTGATATCAATGAATTACTAAAAGAAAAGGAAAAATTTGCCAAATTCAAAGTTTAATGGATAAAAAGGCATAAAGAATCAATATTGAATTTTCTGAATCAATTTCAGCAAAGACTTTCTTTGAAACCCCCTCAACAATTATTTACCAAATAATAGCTATTATTGAATTAAATGAAGTATTTCTGTTTTCAAATTAATATTTTTTCCAATAGTATGTAAAGACACAACATTCATTTTTGCATGATTTTGAGTTCCAAACTCTCTCCTCCCTTCCCAAGACAGCATATATGATATAGGCTATACATGTACAATCATGTTAAGCATTTCCACATTAGTCATGTTGTGAAAGAATAAGAACAAAAGAGAAAAGTCACGAGAAAGAAAAAACAACTCCATAGTTCTTCCAATGTGGGTTGCATTTTCTATCTCAAATCTTTTGGAATTGTCTTGGATCATTGTATTGTTAAGAGCTAAGTCCAACTGATGAAATATTTCTGACCTGGACTGACTCAGAAGAAAGCAATTCAAGGGCACCCTCTAGTACTCAGTAAAAGCATTACAACTTTCATCAGAAGTCCAAGAAGGACTTGCTAAAGTAACCCGCTCGGTTAAAGCATTACAACTGCTCGAGTCTCAGGTCTCAAACCCTTGTTTTGTGCTCACTGGATTAATTTGAAACTCAGGCCCTAAGAAATTGTTCCTTAGGAGCTCAGGGGGAAATGACCATTCACTTCCAAACCTGTGAGTTTCTTACCTTTCAGTTTGGCTCTCTCTAGAGTTAACAAATGGAAGCCTTTCATTCAAAGACTTTAGTGGTTACTCTTACAGATTGTACTGAATTAAGCTGAAGTTGGGCTCTACGGTCTCTAAGGGCTTCTCCCACTAAGGATGGTAAGAGTTAACTTGGGCACAAGGAATCCAGATAAACAGCCACCACCACTGAGATAAGCCTACTTCAGCATACAGAGTACTGTGCTAGGTAGCCACTGAAGGCTTTAGAAAGTGTAGATGAGCAAAATCAGAATATCCAAAACATCTTATTTTCTTTCACTCTAAATCTACCCCTCCTCTTTTTTCTTTTTCTTTTTTTTTATTAAAGCTTTTTATTTACAAAATATATGCATGGGAGATCTTAGAGGAGGGAAAGGGACCCACATGTGCAAGAATGTTTGTGGCAGCCCTTTTTGTAGTAGCTGGAAACTGGAAACTGAATGGATGCCCATCGATTGGAGAGTGGCTGAATAAATTATGGCATATGAATGTTATGGAATATTATTGTTCTGTAAGAAACGACCAGCAGGATGATTTCAGAGAGGCCTGGAGACTTGTATGAACTGATGCTGAGTGAAACGAGCAGAACCAGGAGATCAATATACATAGCAACAACAAGATTACATGATGATCAATTCTGATGGACATGGCTCTCCTCAACAATGAAATGTCTCAAACCAGTCCCAATTGTTCAGTGAAGAAAGCCATATATACCCAGAGAGAGGGATATGAAATGTGGACCACAACATATCATTTTCATGGTCTCTATCGATATTTGCTTGCATTGGGTTTCCTTTCTCAGATATTTTTTGTTCACGTAGATATGATTATTCTTACACAGCAAGATGAGTATGGAAATATATATATATATATATATTTGACTTGTCAAGTATTTTAATATAATTAACATGTAGTGAACTTCCTGCCATCTAGGGGAGGGGAGGGGACTAGGGGGAAAATTTGTAACGGAAAGTTTTGTAAGGATCAATGTTGAGAAACTACCCATACATATGTTATGCAAATAAAAAGCTTTAATTAAAATATATATATATATATATATATATATATATATAT
>JAJPUD010000234.1:576143-591629 GCA_023553655.1 Myrmecobius fasciatus | reverse complement strand
ATATATATATATATATATATATATATATATATATGCATGGGTAATTTTTTAACATTGACCCTTGCAAAACCTTCTGTTCCAAATTTTGCCCTCCTTCCCCCTACTCCCTCCCCTAGATGGCAGGTGGTCTAATACAAGTTAAATATGTTACAATATATGTTAAATCCAATATATGTATACATAATTATATAGTTATCTTGCTGCACAAGAAAAATCGGCTCAAGAAGGAAAAAAAAAACTGAGAAAGAAAACAATGCAAGCAAACAATAACAGAAAGAATGAAAATGCTATGTTGTAGTCCACAGTCCTCTTTTTGGGTGTAGATGGCTCTCTTTTCATCACTGAACAATTCACCCTTCCTCTTGACTTACTTATTCCCATTGTAGGGACTATAGTACTTGCTGTCGTGGTTTCCACATTCCCCAAATCTAATCAGTTGCTAGGTCTTACAGATTCTTACAGAATGACCTAAGGCTTGATGGCAGTGACAGTATTCAATACACTGGAGTGATAAAACAAAGTTTTATGTATAGAGGATCATAAATGATCGGGAAAGGCTTCCTGACCTTCACGATAATTCCTGCTCCCAAGGGCTATTAAAATCTAAGTTTATATCAGGATGCCATAAACAGGGCATATCATGAAGGGCCTGAAGCACCTAAGATGAAGGAGAAGTGAGAAAGGAGATTGCCTGTGTCACAAAGCCAAGGCACAAAGAAAAGGAGAGATGTCAATTGCTTATAATCAACAGCAAGGTTACAAGTTTAGATGGAAGATCAAGTGAATGTAATCAGCTTGGAAAGATAGGGTGGGGTCAGCCAGTGGGGAGCCTGTAAAGATTCTGGAGCCCAGGAAGTGGGATGATCAGGACTGAATTTTAGGAACATAGATTTGGGAAGGTGGGGGAGGATGGATTACTGATTAATCTGGAGGCTACTGAGCATTTCAGGAGAAGAGTGATAAAGGGGAACCTGTACAAGGGAGGTTGTACTGAGCATAAGCAAAAGGGCCAAATGTGAGAAATGTTAAGAAGGTGGATCTGTAAGACCTGGCAAATGATTAGATGGGGGGGTGGGGGGATGTGGATTCAGGGATAAAGCGTAGGCTGCAAACCACAATGACTGCAAGTACTCTGGTCCCAACAATGGGAATAAGTAAGTTAAGTGGAGGGGTGGGTTTAGGGGAAAGAAAATAGGATGTTTTGGACATTCTGACTTTGAGAAACCAGGGATGAGAGATGGAGGTGGACAAGTCCAGAAGGCAGCTGGTGATGAAGAACTAGAGTTCAGGAGAGAGAAAGGAGCCAGAGGCACAGAGTTGGCAGCTGACTTCATGGAGAAATCACCAAGAAAGTACACAAGAGGGCCCAGGATACCTAGAGAATAGCCACAGAGGGAGAAGGACTTCAAAGATTAAAAACAGGTTAGAAAAGGAGTCTGAGAACCCAAAAAGAGCAGCCATCACAAAAATGCAGGGAAGAGTGTTCATGAATCAGACACAGTCATCAGTGTCAAATGTCCCAGAGAGGACAAGAAAGGAAGAGGACTGTCTTGTCATTTCTTATAGAACAATATTTCATTATTTTCATATATCATAATGTATACAGTCATTCCCCAATTGATGGGAATTCACTCAATTACCAGTCCCTTGCCACCACAAAAAAAGTTACATTTTTGCACATGTGGGTCTTTTTCCCTTTTTTAATGATTTCTTTGGGATACAGATCCAGTAGAGACATTGCTGGATGAAAGAGTGAGCACAGGAACACAAAATTTAATAAAAACAAATGTTAAAAACTATTTTTATATGTATCTGGAAAAATAAAATACTATTAAAAACCAAAATATTTGCCTAGATTTAATTCTTTATTTAAAAATAAACAATATTAGTATCCAAATTTCCTTTCTTCTTTAATAAATGGTAAAATTATAGGCATACCAAAGAATAGTTTTAAAATAAATTTTTTTTATAATTTATTATTAGTAAATGCTTGATTTATATGACTACTTTACATGCCTATATACCCAGGGTCTTGTGAAAATTTCTCAGGCAAAAAGGGTTCAAGAGTAGAGTATCATACACCTTTATAGGCATACAGAGACAAAAGGATAACAATCTTTGCTCTCAGGAAACTTTTGGAAAGATATCGTGAATATATCCGGAAAGGTACAAAAAAAAAAAAAAAAAAAAAGCCACCGGGAGCTGGGGGATATAAAAAAATCTCCAGAAAAAAGTGGCCCCTGATTTTAATCTTGAACAAAGCAATGTATTCTAAGAGGAGGAAGAACCAAGCTGATGTCTAGGCATGGGGACAGCCAGTGTGAAGGTATGCAAGAAGGCCAATGGAATGCTCTGTGAGGCTGGACTGACCACAGAGTATGTAAAACATCTGGAATGGCTGGAATGCCTTTAAATGTCAAAGGAGTTTCTATTTGCTCCCAGAGGTCAAAGGGAGCCAAGGCTATCTATCAAGAGAAACGAAATGGTCAAACCTGTGCTTCAGAAAAATATTTCTTTGTATTTTCAATTCTTAGCACAGTAACTGGTAACACAGCAGGCACTTAATAAAAGCTTACTGAGTCAAAATAATTGTGTGAAACTGAGTCATTTCATCATTATACATGGCAACAAGACTATATGATGATCAATTCTGATGGACATGTTTCTCTTCAACAATGAGATGTTTCAAACCAGTTCCAATTGTTCAGTGATGAAGAAAGCCATATACACCCAGAGAGAGGGATATTAATGTGGACCACAACATAACATTTTCATGCTCTCTTTTGATGTTTGCTTGCATTATGTTTCCCTTCTCAGATTTTTTTTCCTTGTAGATCCGACTTTTCTTGCACAGCAAGATAACTGTAAAAATATGTAAACACATATTCGATTTGTCAAGTATTTTAACATAATTAACATGTAGTAGACTCCCTGCCACCTAGGGGTGGGGACTGGGGGCAGGGGAAATTTGTAACAGAAAGCTTTTCAAGGGTCAATGTTAAAAAATTACCCATAAAAAGCTTAAAAAGAAAAGAAAAAGAAACTGAGTCACTCTTGTGCAATTCAGGCTCTCTTTCAAGGTGATCAGTGCATTCTTTCAATTTCTATTTTACCCTCTGGTTTTAAGATATGAGGACAGTTTTTCCTTGATAATTTCTTGAAGGATGATATCCAGGCTCTTTTTTTGATCATGACTTTCAGGTAGATCCATAATTTTAAAATTAGTTCTCCTAGATCTATTTTGCAGTAAGATATTTCACATTTTTCTAGTTTTGCATTTTTTTTTTGTTTTGCTTTACATTATCTTGAATTCTCATAAAGTCATTAGCTTCCATTTACTCAGTTCTAAATTTTAAGGAATTATTTTCCTCAGTGAACTTTTGTACTTCCTTTCCCAATTGGAAATTGTTTTTTTAAGATATTCTTCTCCTCATTAGCTTTTTGTATTTCCTACTGCACTTCTCTTAATTCTTTCCTTAATTTTTCCTCTTTCTTTGTTACTTGGCTTTCAAAGTGCCTTTTGAGCACTTCCACGGGCCTGAGCCCAATTCTTATTTTTCTTGGAGGCTTTGGATGTAGAAGCTTTGACTTTATCATCTTCTGAATGTGGGTTTTATTCTCCCTGTCACCATAATAACTTCCAAGTCAGAAACTTTTTTGTTTTCTGTTCATTTTCCAAGCCTATTACTCTGTTTTAATTCTATTAAAGTAGGACTTTTTTTCCAGCATGGAGGGTACACTGTCCTAAGCTTCAGAGGTCTTGTGTAGCTGTTTTCAGAAATCCTTCTAGGAATCTGACCACAAGCCCTCTTTTTTCCCCTGGAGCAGTTAGGTGTGTGCCCACTCCACTGTAGCTGTAACATCTAGGGTACTGGCCACACCAGACTCCCATCCTGTGTCCACAGACCCTCTCCACTGATCTTCTGAGTCCTCCCTGGTGTCTCTGAGCTGAGACATCTAGAAGCCTCCAGCACTGCTGCTGATTCTGAAAGCCTGCTTCACTGACTCTGGGGTGCGGCTAGAGCTGGGGCCAGAGCCAGGTCTGCACTGGGTTTGTGTGCTGAGTTTCCACTCTGGTTCTACAGACTTTTTCTGCTGACCTCCCTGTTCCTGTTTGGTTTCTCTGAGATGAGAGGTCTGGAAGCCACCAGTACTGCTGCTGATTCAGAGGTTGGGCTTGGATCAGGGGCTATATGCTGGACTCCCCATCTTTTCTACTGAGCTTCTAAGTTGCCTTTGGCTGAAAAATGCTGTATTCTATCTTTTTGGAAATTCTGATGTTCTAAAATTTGTTTAGTCATTATTTAAAGGAATTTAGAGCAGTATGGGGGAGAGGTTGGGCAAGTTCCTGCCTTTACTCCACCATCCTGGCTCTGTTTTCCAACCTCTCTTGTGCAATTTGTATAGAAATAAGACGGTATTTCAGAATTGGAGGGTAAGATTCTGAGGAACCACATTACTGATGTCTGACTCAGGCTCAGTGAGGCCTCAATAAAGGGACAATTCAATGGAGAAACTAGGTATCGAGTGGATGGAACACTGGCCCTCAAGTCAGGAGAACCTGAGTTCAAATTCAACCTGAGAGCCTTGACATTTATTAGCTGTGTGTCTCTGGGTAAATCATTTAACTGCCTGGAATGGGGAAATGCAGTTCTTTCCCCAACTTACCCTGTCCTCCAACTCTCTTGTGACTGTCTATCCAAAGATACTGTAATATAGTTTGCTATTTAGTTACCCAAATGTTTCCAGTAAACTGAATTTTGCCTCAATTAGACAAAGAACTCAAAATACTGTGAAGCTGCTGGGCATTTTCCTAATTAGGCACTTAGACTATGACTTAACTCATAACTTTTCAAAAACAAACTCAAGTTAAACAGGAGAAAAATCAAGTGGGTCTTAGAGAACCAATCTACTGATCTCTCAGCTTAAAAAGAATTAATTGTTGTAAGAATTCTACCAGGGAGAGTGAGTTTGGGCTTTCCTCTTAAATGTTACCTATTATCTGTTTTGTACCCACCCATCTCCATATAAGTCATGTCTTTCATTAAAATGCTCCTTCCTTGAAGGCAGAACCCATCTTTGCCAATGTGGCTAGACTCTCTGACTTCTACTACCAGTACAAGAGGACAAAGGAATAGCGGATCTAAGGGTGTGAGGTAAAACTGAAAGAGTTAATCAAAGGAAAGGTTCTAAAGAGAGAAAAAACAGCAAGAGTCTGGGAAAAACAGTTTAAAAAGGATGAGGCACAGTAAGAGACCAAAAGTAGACTCTGTAAACTCTTGGGGTTCCCCCAGCTCTGAGACTCAGCTTTGACCTAATACAGAGGGGTCTAAGGTCAGCAGGTGAGAAGTGGTTGAACCTCATCCCTCCCTTTAATAGCACACCTTGGGCTTCCTCAGGAGCAAGGTACAGCCTTTCTTCTGCCTTAGCTCACATGCTATAATATGATACGATAAAGAGAACATAACATAATAACAACGTAATATTTACTTGACTTACTGGTCGCCCGGCACGAGATAAGTGATTTACAAATATTATTTCTTTTGATCTTCACAATTGCTTTGGGAGGAAGGTGCTATTATTATTCCCACTTTAGAATTAACAGTAACAGCTACCATGCACATAGCTCTTACTATAAACCTGGACAGTTAGGTAGGACAGTGGGAAGACCCAACTTCAAATCCAGACTCAAACACAGTGTGACCCTGAGCCAATCACTTCACTCTGCCTCAATTTCCTTTTCTGTAAAATGGGCGGGAGAAAGAAATGACAAACCCATCCAGTATCTCTGCCAAGAAATTCCCTGTCGGGAGTCATGAAGAGTCGGGTTTGACTATGTGCCCAGCACTATGCGCGGAATTATTCTCAGCTGTTCCTCACCACAATCCCGGGAGGTAGCTGCTGTTATTACTCCCATTTTACAGATGAGGCGACTAGTCGGAGGTCACCTGGGCACTAAAGCAGAGGCGGGATCCCGGGGCAGGTTCTAGGATTCGAGAAACAAATACTCTGTGGGTTGGATCACAATTACGAGACGGGGGGCGTCCCTGCCTTTGGGGACGCCGCACATACCCCCACCGGTGCTACGAGGAACAGGGAAGAAGTGAGCAGGACAGCGGGGAAAGATGCTCCCATGAAGAGGCGTAGGCCGGGGTAAAGGCGAGAGGGTGGGAGAAGGGGCCTTGCCTTGGGGAAAGGGCAGATGTCAGGCCAGGAACCCAGAGGAGCAGGGGTAGCCGGCACTCGGGCCCTTTAGCCCACCCCGGCCCCGCCTACCTGAAGGCTCTTGCGGGATTGTCAACGGAGCGGGCAGGCAGGCCTAGGCAGGGCTCCGCTTTTTCCGGCGCGTAGAGCTGACGCACTTCCGGCGGGGCAGCCAATGAAGCGAGCTGTTCCCGTTCTCCCCCTCCCCCCGCGGTTGTGATAAAACCGCCTGGGAATCTCGTAGCTTTAGCAAGACGGGACGTGGAGCCGCAGCCGCCTTCGCCACCTTCGCTGCCTTCACCACCTTCGCTACCTTCACCTCCTTCGCCGCCGCCTCCAACTCAGCCCGCCGAGGTGAGATTGGGTTTTTGAGGAAGTGCCTCCCTTTTCGCCCGGATGTGAGTCATCGTCCAATCAGCAGCGGGGCTGTGGGGGCTGCGCGCGCACCCCAGTCCAGCCCATCCTTGTCACGAGGCCAGAGTAGAGTGCAAACGCCCTGAGGGTAGCCGCTTCATTGAGGAGATAGTTGGAGGTGCAAATTGCCCTCATCCTTACAGCTCTAGGGACCTAGCTTACTAGTCCGGAGCATTTTGTTGGCTTGCAGGGACTAGGGACGGGTTTTTTCATTAGTCCTCCGCCAATGCGAGTGGAGCCTCTTCGTGCCACATGCAGCACCGAAAGATCAAGGGCTTGGCTGGGGTGTGTATCGGGATAATACTGTAACTCAGGACCTCCTGATTTCCGGGGCAGCTCTTGAACCATAGTGTTTGTTGAACCAAAGACAAACTATCAGGCTCACCCCAGAAGAGCTTGCAGGCCTTTAGATAACAGTAAGATAAATACACAAATACAAAAATAGATGAAAGGTAATTTTAGTGAGAAAGCACCAACCAGGAACTGGGAAGGATCAGGAAAAGCTATGTTGTCATTTCCAGCAAAGCTTGAACTGAGTTGCCATGAGGTTTTGAAGCTGAATGTGGGTTGTGAAATCATGATTTATTATAAGTAAATGTTTGGTTTATATATCCATTTAATGCACTTAAATTCTCACGGTTGCATAAAAATTTCTCTGTTGAAAAAGGGTTGCAAGTGGAAAAAGTTGAAGCAGCCCTGGTTTAGAACATCCTACTACAGTACTCCCTATAAGTAAGCAGACCAATTTTGTTGCATGTATTCTTGCAGTTATGGTGGTTGATTGTTGGCCTTCATTCTCTAAGAGGACCAGAATGGCATCCCTATGTTAGAGTCAAATTACACTGTGTCTGATTATGGCTGTTCAAACAAATTAAGAGTCACTATGTTCTATCACAAGTTGGGTACAAATAGTCCATAGGAACATTTGAGGTCTCTTTTCTCATTTTGCTAATCTACTGTTTCTTTTGAGGTGCTTCAATTCTGCTTTGATCATAGAACATGGAACTTTCTTTGATAAGGGTACGCCATGCTGTCCTATGCCAGTGTCTCCCATGTTATACAATAAATCCTATAGTTCTTAAAAGAGACCTTGAGAATATGTTTGCACCTTTTTGTTTTGTTTTGTTTTGTTTTTTTTGACCATCATGATCACTTGTCATGTGTGAGTTCTCCCTAAAATAGTCTTTTTAGGAAGAGAATCTTTGGCATTCAAACAATGTGGTCAGCTTAAGAAGAGTTGCATTATCTGGGACCGCTCTGGTGATCAGGGCTTCCTTTTCATACAAATCTAATTACATCTATTAATGATTAGATGCATTATTAATTATTAATGCATTAGAGAAGCAGCTTGGCATCCAGAAATTCTGATTTCAGTCCCATCTCTCCCTTTTCTACTTAGTAGCCTTGTGATGTCGGGTAAATGCCTTTACCTCTCTCAGTAGGCCTCAGTTTTCTAGAACTTGTTGGGGTGCTTAGATTCTCTGAGCACTAACTGCCTGCTGAATAAAATAATAATGATACTTGTCATGCCCACCCAGGGAGGTTTTTTTTTTTAATGTATACCTATTTATACAGTTATCTTGCTGTACAAGAAAAATTGGATCCACAAAGAAAAAAATCTAAGAAGGAAAACAAAACAAAACAAAAAGTGTGAAAATGCTATGTTGTGGTCTACACTCAGATCCCACAGGCCTCTCCCTATTGGAGAAGTGCTACTATTCTTTGGTGACTCAGGAAACTCAGAGAAAGCTTTGGGCCAGCAGTGGAAGTAGATTGAAGCTAGAATGATAATGTCACAGTTTTAGATGATTAAGGAAGGACAAGGTAAGAAACAGGCTTGGTGTGGATGGATGGGCATAGATGTTCAGGATTGAGGACTCTGGGTGTAGATGGTTCTCTTCATCACTGAACAATTGGAACTGCTTTGTAACATCATTGTTGAAGAGAACCATGTCCATCAGAATTGATCATGATATAGTCTTCTTGTTGTCGTGTATAATGATCTCCTGGTTCTGCTCATCTCACTCAGCATCAGTTCCTGCAAGTCTCTCCAGGCCTCTCTGAAATCGTCCTGCTGGTCGTTTCTTACAGAGCAATAATATTCCATAACATTCATATACCATAATTTATTCAGCCGTTTTCCAATTGATGGGCATCCATTCAGTTTCCAGTTTCTTGCCACTACAAAAAGGGCTGCCACAAACATTCTTGCACATGTGGGTCCCTTTCCTTCTTTTAACATCTCTTTGGGATATAGGCCCAGTAGAAACACCGCTGGATCAAAGGGTGTGCACAGTTTGATAACTTTTTGAGCATTGTTCCAAATTGCTCTCCAGAATGGTTGGGTTTGTTCACAGTACCACCAACAATGTATCAGTGCCAGGGAGTTGTCTTGAGGCTCAAATGAAAATATAATGTAGATCAGAGGTGGACAGAGACTCAAGGAGACAGGAATGGAAACAAACAGAACAGGAGAGGTAGACTGATTAAAAAACACAGGAAACAGTGAGAAACCAAAAAAAGTTGAACAAAACAGATAGGAAAAGTTAGAGACACTGAGGAGAGTAGAGAGATATATAAAAGGAAAAAAAAGAGAACATATAAATAATACCATAGACCTTGAAGCACTGTCTAAATGTCAGTAATTATTATTATCATTTATTTCTGTTTAGCTAAAGAGGCATTGGATCTCCATCCTGCTGAGGAAATGAGGGATCCTTTAGAAATTTACATGATGTTAAAATTATGAAATGTTAAGAAAAATTAAAGGACGTGGCCTACTATTGGCTAGGAGAGGCTGAATGACATGAATCCCCATTCAAGCAATGAATCAGAAGTAAAAAGCAGGCCTCCAGGAAGGAAACAGAAAATAGAAAAGTGACTTACCTACGATTTGGTAGATGTTGAGAGAACAAGGAAAATCTGCTATTTAGAGGGTCAGGAGAGTTAGACCATAGAGAAAAGGTGAGAAATTTAGGTTCAGATTCTATCTATGATGTTTATTAGCAAATAAAACCAGAGGCAAGTCACTTAACACCTGAATCTGTTTCCTCACATGTACAATGGGTAAAAATAATACCTTTCATATTCATCTCATAAGAGTGTGGTGAGGCTCAATTGAGATTATATATAAAGTTATTTGCTTACTTTAAAGAAATTTTTGTAATAGCTCAACATGTGCTCTGAATATGTTTCTCTCAGTGATTTTTCCCCCCCAAATGGAAAAAACGGGCATAAGAGATAAAGAAGGGGTAACTTTAGTACCTACAATGTGCCAAACACTGTGTTGTGTTTTATAGGTATGTCATTTGATCCTCACTACAATCCTAGGAGATAGAAACTGTTATCGTCCCCATTTTATAGATAAGGAAACTGAGGCAGATGGAAGTTAAGTGGCTTCCTAGGATTTTACAGCTAGTAAGTGTCTGAGGTAAAATTTGAATTCAAATTTAAGTGAATCCAGACTCAGTCCTATCCACTGAGCCTTTAAGAGATGGGCTTTCAATTCATAGCAGTGAAATCAGGAACTCTTATTGTATCCTCACAGAAGCATAGCCCTGGAATAATTTGAACCTTTGTGTTTTTTTTGTTTTTGTTTTTTTTCCCTGAGGCAATTGGGGTTAAGTAATTTACCCAGGGTCACACATCTAAGAAGTATGAAGTGTCTGAGGTCAAATTTGAACTCAGGTACTCCTAACTTCAGGGCTGGTGCTCTATCCACTGCACCACCTAGCTGCCCCATACTTAGAACTTTTTGAAACAATGTAAAGGGATCTTCTCTGAGGCTCCTGTTTGTAATTTCATTTTGGACTAAGAAAAGGCAATGGAACCATCTGAAGAATCTCATATCTGTGGGGTAGATCTATGTTGACTGCAGTATTTTAAGAGACCAGCTGTGTTGAATCAAAATGCATAGTACTGTTAACTCCAATATCTAAATTTGCATATATAATGCATATATTTATATATATATAAATATAAATATATTTACATATATTTAATCTTTCATTAAAAACTGGAAAAAAATTACCATAATGAAAGAAGAATTGATATCATAAGCCATCAAATCAGGCTTTTGTGACCAAAGTTTGTTTTCATTTGTTTTACATTGTGTCGTTAAAGTCCAAAATCATGCTTCCTGCAACACATTAAAGTGTAAAAACTCATTGTTCAAAAGCACGTTTTTAACTTGTTACTTTGAAGAGATGTATGTCAAAAGTTGGTCTTGGAAAAGAGTATGTAACGAATCCATGTGAATGACTTTAATGTTTGTGTTCTGAATGAATAACTGTTTTCTGTAAGTTTTTTGGCTGCTTCCTGGTTGTAGAGAATTCTCGGTATTTCAAGTCTCTTACTGCCTAGCCTTAGTCTGTCTTTTCTGGTTTTATTATGTGTACATCTGTGATATGATCTTTCCTACAAAGTACATTCTATCCAAACTGGCCTTTTTGTTGGTTCCTACGTATTACAGCCAACTCCCACTTCCATAACTTTGTATGTGCTGCCTCCCAGAATGCACAAACACCTCAGCTTTTGCTTCTTGAGATCTGGATTGTTTCCAAATTGGGCTTTCCTGACTCCACCAGTTCCTAGTGCCCCTCTTCCTCCCTTTTAATGTATAGTATATGTACTTATTTATGTATAAATTGTCTCCTTTGTTAAAATGTGAGTTTCTGGAGGTAAGCAACTACTTAAGTTTTATCATTGATTCCCTTTTAGCCCAGGGTCTAGTGCTTAATAAATAATTCTTGTTTGGTAATTGATATTTCTAAGGTCCATTTTGGTTCTGAATTCTGTGATTCACAAATGCCAGAGGTGTTCATGTCCTCAGACTCTCAGAGAATTACTTCCTCGTAGCGAGTATTATATATGTGTGATATATATATATATATATACATATATATATATATATAAAAATAAAAATAGTGAGTATATAACTAGTCTTCAAATTCTTTGAAACAGGTCCTTCTCAAAAAGAGTATCTTCCCTCCTCCCCAAAGCTTTGTTGGTAATGACAATTCGTCTGAGTCTTGGATATTGAAGGATGGTGGCAGGATAATATACTTGACACTGAGATCATTTCTGGAACTAAACTGCCAACTCTGTGGCAGAGAGCAATGTGGGCAGGCCACATTGTTCAAATGCCAAATGTACACTTGCCAAAAATTTTATTTTGTGGAGAACTCACATAGGGCAAGGGCTTACATGGTAGTCAGAAAAAGCATTACAAGAACACTCTCAAGGTTTCTCTTGAAGATTATATAATTGATTGTCTGACGTGGGAGACACTGACACAGGATTGCTCAGCATGGCATGCCATGCCCTCAACAGAGAAGGTGCTGTGCTCTATGAGCAAAACAGAATTGAATTAGCCCAAAGAAACGTGAGATGTACCAAATTTGAGAAACTATCCCAAATGTTCACATGGATTGTGTCCAACCTGTGGCATAACACTCCAACCTCCTATTGGTCTGATCAGCCACAGTTGGACACACTGTAACTTGTATCTAACATAGTAATAAAATTTTGGTCCTCTTTGAGAACAAAGGACAACAACTGATAGATGCTACTTATTTTAAGGAAAACTCCATTTATTCCTATGCTCGCTAGTGTTTATTAGGAATGGGTGTTTTATTTTGTCTTATGCTTTTTCTGCATCTTTGTGATAGTCATATGGTTTCTGTTAGTTTTGTTATTCATGTGATCAATTATGCTGATAGTTTTCCTTATAGTGAACTATCCCTACATTCCTGGTATAAATCTCTCAGTCATAAAATATTATTCTGGTGAATATTTCATCTCTTCATTAATATTTTATTTAAGATTTTTGCATCAATATTCATTAGGGAAATTGGTATATGATTTTCTTTCTCTGCTTTGTCTCTTCCTCATTTAGATATGAGCACCATTTTTGTGTCCTAAAAGGAATTTGGTAGGACTTCTTCACCTATTTTCCCATATGGTTTATATAGTGTTAGAATTAATTGTTCTTTAAATATTTGATAGAGTTCACTTGTAAATTCATCTGGCCCTGGTAATTTTTTCTTAGGGAGTTCATTGATAGCTTATTCAAGTTCTTTTTTTCTAAAATGACCAAAAAAAAAAAAAAAAGCTTTCCTTTTTCTAATTAAATTATTAGTTCAACAGTTTTCTTTCAATTCTGTTCAAATTGCTAATTTGATATTTATTTGGGGGGATTAATTTGTTTTTTTTTCTAACTTTTTTAGTTGCATGCCTAATCCATTAATCTCACCTTTTTCTATTTTATTCACATAAGCATCTAGAGATATAAAATTTCCCACAATCACTTTTTTGTCTGCATCCTACAAGTTTTGGTATGTTTTTTCATTATTGCTTCTCTTGAGTCTGGTATTTGAACATCATATTTTTTGTTCACCTCTAGTCTTTTCATTAGAAATGATTGAAAATTCCCCTATTTCTTTGAGAAATCTTTTTCCCTGAGAGATAATGCTTAATTTTTTAAGGAGTTGTTTTCTTTTTTCATTTCACCAATTCCAATTTTTTAAAGGGTTGTTTTCTTCATTATATTTTTTCCTATTTCTCCAAACCTAATTTTTTAAAGAGTTTTCTTCAGTGAATTTCTGTTTCCTTTATTCAGGCTGTTGGGTTTTTTCCTCAGGCTTTCATAATTCTCCTGTGTAACTCTCATTTCTTTTCCCCATTTTTCTTCTGTCTTTCTTACCTGATTTTAAAAATTCTTTTTGAGTTCTTTTAAGAGAACCTTTTGAGCTTGAGAGAAGTTCATGCTTCAGCCCTTTGAGGGCTTTACATGTAGGGATTTTGCCATTGCTGTCCTCTTCTAGGTTTGTGTTCTGATTTTCTTTGTCACCAAAGTAGCTTTCTATGCTCAGGGCTCTTTTTTGCTCATTTTTAAAAGTTGAACTCTGCTTTTAGGACACACAGGGGAAATTATTTTGCAAACGACAGAAGCCTTTCACTGACTTTCCACTTTGGGGCCAGCAGTGCTTCTTCTGGCTTTCCCATTGCACTAAGTTGGCCTGGCCTAGTCTTGCTTGTTATACCAGGTTTCAGTGGTTTGCGGTTTGCCTTTTGTTGAAGGTTTCACAGCTAGCCTGATGAGCCTCTGGACTCTGAACCAGGACAGAGTGACATGCTCTTGTACTCTGGCTAAGAGTCTCTCTCTAGATTCCCTGTGCCATGCCAATATTGGCCCGAGTGAGGTGAGACAGAGAGATCTTTTCTGAAGTCCTTTCAGGATCATAAATTGGAAAATTGTTTCACTCCAAATGTTTGTGTGTTCTGTCACTCCAGAATCTGTTCAGAGGCTTGATCTAGTGTTGATTTTGAGAGAAACTAGGGAGAGTCCTGACAATGTTCTGGCTTTGCTCTACTTTCTTGGCTTGCCCCCTATAATAGTCTTTTAAACAAATGTACTTGGTATTTGAACAATGTGACCAACCCATTAGAATTTTATTCTCTGCCATAGAGTTTGAATGCTTGGCAGTTTAACTTGCAAAAGGACCTCAGTGTGAGGTAACCTCAGTCTTGCCATATAACCCAGAAAATTTCAGTAAGCTTTTGTATGAACAGTGGACCCTTTGCTTTGTAAATCTCAGCTGGAATAGAATTGAGACCAGGTGCTTTGCCATATGAGAGGATCCTAATGGCATTCAAAACCTCTAGTTAGAAATTCGGCTAGAAAGGGATTAACTTCAACCTGAGCTATGAGGTCAGTGACTTTAGCATTGATGATTGATGGTCTGTTGAACATTATGGGAATGTTTTAGGCCATCTCTCCAGGATCATGTCCTTATCACTAATCAATATGGCTCTATTAGCACCAAGCAGTTAAAATGCATCATAAATCTTTGCCCATAAATCATATGTCTCATTCTGCATTTTTAGTCCATCACTTCTTGTCAGGAGGTGGGCAGCATTCTTCCTCATTGGTCTCTCAGTCATAATTGGTAACTGGCATTAATCAAAGTTCTTTAGTCTTTCAGAGTTATTTGTTTTTCCAATATTATTGTCAATATACATTGTTCTTTTGGGTTCTGCTCACTTTGCATCAGTTTTATACCAATCTTCCCAGGTTTCATTGAAATCACCCCTTTTCTCATTTCTTATGGCCCACTACATTCACATGCTGTATTTTGGTTCACCAGTCCCCAAGAGAGAGGCACTCTCATAGTTTCCAGTTCTTTTTTATTATAAAAAAAGGCTGCTGTAAATATTTTGTACATATAAATACTTTTTTTCTTAGACCTCTTTGAAGTATAGGCATAGTAGTGATTTTGTTGTCAGTATTTATACAGAATTTAATGACTTTTTTGTACATAGTTCCAAACTGTTGTATAGAACATCTGTACCAGTTCTCGCTTCTACCAACACTCTGATTATGCCTATTTTATTGTAGTTCCTCCATTTGTCATTTTCTCTTTTGTCCTCTTTGCCATTCAGATAACGTTGAAGTAGAACCTTTTTTCTAATAATGCTATAGAACATATTTTCATATGCTTGTAGATAGATTGGAGTTCTTTCTTTGAAAATTTCCATTCATTTCTTTTTTTTTTTTTCATTTATTAAGCATTTATTGTGTGCCAATACAATACTAAGCTCTGTGGTTACAAATAGGATATAAAAATGAGAAAATTAATGATTTATGTAGCATATAAGTACATTATTTTCTATTTGGATTATGTGGGAAAATTCTTCTACATATTTATAAGTAGTCCACCTCCAAAAAGTTTTATGTAGGTAAAATTAGGATAAAATTAACATCAACATTATTTTTTTTTAATAAAGCTTTTTATTTGCAAAACATATGAGTGACCTTTCAACATTGACCTTTGCAAAAAAACCTTTTTTTTTCCCAAGCTTTTCCTT
>JAJPUD010000234.1:558932-576043 GCA_023553655.1 Myrmecobius fasciatus | reverse complement strand
AATGCATGGAAATATTCACAGAAAGCGTTAAAATGCTGTGTTGTGGTTCACTCTCAGTTCCCACAGGCCTCTCTCTGGATGTATATGACTATCTTCATCGCAGCACAACTGGTTTGAATCACATCATTGTTGAAGAGAACCATGTCCATCAAAATTGATCATCGTATAGTCTTGTTGCTGTGTATAATGTTTTCCTGGTTCTGCTGATTTCACTCAGCATCAGTTCATGCAAGTCTCTCCAATCCTCTCTGAAATCCTCCTGTTGGTCATTTCTTACAGAACAATAATATTCCATAACATTCATATACCATAATTTATTCAGCCATTCTCCAATTGATGGGCATCTTTTCAATTTCCAGTTTCTTGCCACTACAAAAAGGGCTGCCACAAACATTTTTGCACATGTGGGTCCCTTTCCCTCCTTTAAAATCTCTATAGAACATATTTTCATATGCTTGTAGATAGATTGGAGTTCTTTCTTTGAAAATTTCCATTCATTTCTTTTAATTTTTTATCAATTGGGAAATGGCTCTTACAAATTTGAAATGAGACCTTTATTAAAGAAACTTACTCTAAAGATTTTTTCCCTTTTTATCAGCTTTTCTTCTAATTGTAGCTACATTGGTTTTATTTCTCCAAAAACTCTAAAATAATTATATAATCAGAAATGCCAATTTTATCAGCGGATCCTTTCTGCTGCTTATTTTGTCATTAATTCTTTCCTATCCATAGATCTAAAAGGTCATTTCTTCTTTGCTCTTTTTATGTGCTTGTCATGTTGCCTTTTATGCCCAAGTCATATCTTTTGGGACTTTATCTTGGTATATTATATGAAATTTTATATATATGTATATACATATATACATATGTACATATGTGTATATATATAATATATATATAATTTGTGCTAATCTACTTTACCGTTTTAGAAACAGTTTTTGTTAACTATTGAGTTCTGATCCCAGTAACCAGGGTTTTAATATTGATCAAACACTACCCTGCTGGATTCATTTGCATCTGCATTCTGAATATCTACTCTGTTCCGCTAACTGACCTATTTTTGAATAATACCATGTAGTTTAGTTTGAGATTTAGCTCTGCCAAGTTCCTTTTATTCCTCTTCTTTTTCATTATCCTCTTGAGATTCTGACCTTTTACTCCTCCATATGAGTTACGTAATGCTTTGGGAGTTGATTAGAATGACAATAAATAATTAAATTGATTTAGTATCATTTTTATTATATCGTCTCTGTTTTCCTAGGAACAGTGAAGATTTCTCTAATTATTTAGGTATTTGTTTCTGTAAAGAATGTTTTGTACTTGTATTCATTGTTATAATGTTTTGCAATATTATTAAAGGAGGATTCAGATGACATACTAAAGATGTCATTATAAAAAGTCATTCATGGGTCAGACTAGTGTAAATGGGATCATTTAGACCTATTTCTTTTGCCTGTTTATCTGAGAGCTGTGAAGAATGGCATGCTACACTTATGTTATTCCTTTTAAATCAATTAAGAAATTATGTAACTTTTTTCTCTTTTTTTCATCTCTATTCTCCCCCTACTATCCTAGAGATAGCTACCATTAGACAGACAGACAGACAGACACATGAGTAGACATATACACACGTAGAATAATTCTGCATATATTTCCATTTGTCCATTCTTTCTCTGGATACAGATAACATCTTTCTTTAGAATTCCTTTGTACTTAATTTGAGTCTTTATAATAATCAAAATAACTTAATCACTTAGAGTTGTTCTTAAATCAATCTTGTGTTACCATGTACAATATTCTCTTGATTCTGCTCATTTCTCTCTTCGTTATTTTGTGCAAATCTATCCATCTCCTAATCCATCTCCTAATATGATCAAACTTATAATTTATTATAGCACAGTCACAATCATATACATCCCAGTCACACACCATCATGGCTATGGTTAATTTCCTTCATTCTCAAAAAGGACCAAAATGACATCACTACGTTAGAGTTGAGTTCCAGTGTGCCTAACTGTGGCTGATCAGACCAATATGAGCTCGGAATGCTCTGACAAAGGTTGGATACAAGTAGTCCCTATGAACATTTCAAATGGCTTCTCTTAATTTTGCTCATTTCTTCTGAGCTAATCCAACTCTCTTTTGCTCATGGAGCACAGCACCTTCTCTGATACGGGCATGCCATACTGGGTGGTCCTGTAATCAGTGTCTCCTATGTCAGACAATCAATTCTAAAGTTTTTGAGACCTGGAGAGTGTCCTTGTATTGCTTTTTTTAACCACATTGTGAGCACTTGCCCTGTGTTAGTTCTCCATAAAGTAATATTTATGGAAAGTGTATATTTGGTATTTGAACAACGTGGCCAGCCCAGTGGAGTTGTGTTCCTTGCAGTAAAGTTGGAATGCTTAGTAATTTAGTTAGAGAAAAGACCTCAGTGTCCAATATTTTATCCTGCCACGTGAACTTCAGAATCTTTCTAAGACAATTCAAATGGAAGTGATTCAGTTTTCCTGGCATGGTGCTGGTATGGTGTCCATGTTTCACAGGCATACAGCAGTAATGTCAGTACAAAGGCTCTGTAGACTTTCATTTGATAGTCAGTCTAATAGTTCTCCTCACCCTCACTTTCCTTTGGAACTTCTCAAACAGTGAGCTAACTCTGGCAATGCATGTGTTAATCTCATTATCAATGTGGTCATCTCTGGAAAGTATACTGCCAAGGTAAGGGAACTTATCCACAGTATTCAAAACTTAACTATTTGCTGTAACTGATGGTTTCACATATGGATGACGTTCTGGCTAGTGGAGGGCCTGTTTTTGGTTTTTTTTTTGTTTTTTTTTTTGTTTTTGGTGTTGATTGTTAAGCCAAATTTAGCACAGGCAGCAGAAAATAGTTTAATGCTTTGTTGCATCTCAGCTTCAGAAGCTTCACTGAGTGCACAATCATCCGCAAACAAAAAATCATGCACCAATACTCCCTCTAGTTTTTGGCTTGTAGCCCTTTCAACTTGAAGAATTCACCATCAGTGCCATAGCCAACTTTGATTCCATGTTTGTCTTCATTGAAAGAGTTTGACAACAAGGCTGACAACATCATGGGAGCAAGCACATAGCATTGTTTCACTCTATTGATGATTGGGAAAATTCAAGAGCATTGCCCATTGTCTAGAATCAGGGCAAGCAGGCCATCATGAAATTGATGTACTATACTGATGAACTTCTCTTGGACAACCAAATTTTGACATAATTATTCATAAAGCCTCATGACTGACAGTCTCAAAAGCTTTGATCAGATCTATAGATGTTGCATACAAACCTCTGTTCTGCTCCTGGAATTTCTCCTGGAGTTGTCAGTCAATCAACACCTTATTGACTGTTCCTTGGCTCCTTCTGAAGCTACACTGGTTCTCAGGTGGATGCCTTTTTCCAGGTGTAGGATCAGGCAAGAATCTTGTCAGCAATAACTAAGAGAGAAACCCCCCCTTGTGATTGTCACAGGACAGTCTTTTCCCTTTACCTTTATAAAGATGGACAATGGAGGCATCTTTGAACTCCTGGGTCTTAACTTCCTCTTGCCATGTAATGTGGAAAATTTTATTCAGTTTTTATATGAGCAATGGACCCCTCTCCCCCATCTTATAAATTTCAACTGGAATAGAATCAACACCCAGTGCTTTACTACATGAAAGTAGTCTAACAACATTCACAACTTCTTCTTCAATAACTTCAGCTAGGGAGCAATTGATTTCAAGTTGACATAAATGGTCAGTTTCAGCATTGATTGATGATGAGCTACTAAGAACACCATGGAAGTGTTCATCTCTCTAGGATCATCTCTCATTACTAATTAGAGGGGCACCATCAACACTGAGTAATTGATGTTCCATAGAAATATGGGACAAGGGACAAAAGAATTTAGCAAAGAACCAGAAGCAAGAAGATAAATTTGTAGAAAAAAGAGATATTAGGTGCTTCATGTCAATGACATGCTAATTTTATGGCTTAGATGTAGAATTGAGGAGTGGTCTGGTATACACCTCATTATTGAATTTTACGGTTTAGTCTGGTATGCACCTCATTATTGTCTCAGATATTTTGTTATTACTGACCAACAGATTTTAGCTGATAGCCAGAATTGTTTATGGAACTATAGCACTCCTGAGACCAGGTGACCTTAGGGTTTAGGCCAGGTAGCCTTAGAGTTACTGCCACATCTCCCCTAGAAGCTGCACTCTATCATAGTGGTGAAGTGACCTGTCTAGTGTCAAACAACTGGTAATTCTCTGATGCCAGATTTGAACTCAAAATCTTGACTCCAGTGCCAGTGCTCTACCCAATGTACCACTTAAGCAGCTATAAAAATAAAAGATATCTATAAAATAAGATTTATTTAAAATATTTAAAGATTTAGTACCAGAAACTATGCATTTTGTGTTAGAAAAAGTTTATATTTCTTTATTTGCTTTAACATTCTCACTTGTATCAGAAAACAGCATGCTTTGTAAAAGTATCACTAAAATAAAATGAAAACAGTTCTTAATGAATCTGACATCAGCAGAAATAGTTTTTTGATTTGGGTGTAGAAATGATGACATTGTGTATAAGATAAAACAGTTTGATTAAAGAGGAAAACAATCTGATTAAAAACAGCTCTCCCACTTGCTGATAAATTATCAAGTAGCAGATCCTTTTAGTAAATTTGGGATGTTTTGGTTTTGCTATTAAGTCTCTGAAGTTTGTAGTTCAAAATGAAATCTCAAGTTGAATTTGTTAGAGTAATATAACCTAATTTTAAAGGTAGACTTTCAATAGTGTTTTTTTTTTTTTTTTTAAGCTAGGATACACTTCAAGTTAGAAATATTGAGCAGACCTTTCCGCCAAGGAAAACAAATTCTTTTTGTAGTAAGGAAAAATTGCTGATTTTCATAATATCAAGATGATATATATAGTGAATATACTAATAGTTTAGATTTCTCAAAGCTGCCTTTTCTTATCTGAGAGTCAGTTTTGCAGTGCAGCTTGAAATGATCAATCAAGAGGCAGTCAGTTCAAATCTGGCCTCAGACACTTAACACTTACTAGCTGTATGACCCTGGGTAAGTCAATGAATCCCAGTTTCCTCACACTCCTCCCTCCCCCCCCCCCCCAAAAGAAGAATCAATTCTTGATACTGATCTCCTGGGTATGTTAAGTGACATGATTCAAAGATTGGAGAACCTGTTCCCATCACAGGATTCTGGTACTGCCCCCCACCCAGTAATAATCCCTATGATTTGAAACAGTCACTTATGAACTGTTTCCACAGAATTGAAGCACAGTCATATTGCCCTGTATTTGTGGGCTTGTTATGGGAAACCACTTGAAACCTGAAAATGATCAAACTGTATAATTCACCTTCCCCCTCCCTTCCCACCTGTGATTTAAAGCTCTACTTTTCTGCAATGGGAAGAGGTCCCAGAAGAATTTCCAGTGTGCAAACTGTATTCCTCACTCTGAAAGTGATTAATTAAACCTCTCTCTAGGCCTTTGTGCTTTATGCAGCTCCAGCTAGCCACAGTTTATAAATCAAGACAGTAAAAAGACAGTTAGTATGTCAAGTACTTATGATTTCATCAGTCTGGAAGGTCTGACTGTGACTATAACCTGTCAATAATAACTAAACCGGGAAAGATGCTTGTGTGGCAGTATCTCCACTGCCTGGAGATGAGGTATATTTCATGCCCCCACAGTTCTCCAGCACTATTAAGGACAATTAGGGTGACTAGGTTCTCTGCCATTGACATCAGCCTCATTGATGGTATCCTCTCAATGGTAGGAGAGTTCCTACTCCCCAGTTCCATTTAGCCATTTAACAGTCACATTGGCTTTTTCAAAGTAATACTGACTTTCCAGGTATGTGGGGCTTAATCCTGCCTTTTACCACCTCATACTCTAGTGAGGGAAAGTGGATTAAGTTCACAGTTTAGCACAGTTCCTATATTCCACAGCCTCAAGAATTCTTCTTGGGCTTGAGTCCCAGGTACCTGGCTTCTCAGGGTTTCCCTGCCAGGCCTTAAACCTTAATCAGTCTTATTCGAATTGGCCACCAATTGGTCCTAGGCCAAGCCCCCTTTGGTCATTGTTTGGGTCCTGATTGACTCAGATTGAATGTACATAGTCATTTCTGCTTTGGCCAGAAACTCTGAAGGTCTTAACTTCTCAGATTCTTTCATTTATTAGGGTTTTTTTTTTTTTGAGGGGGTGGATAGAGAGGCTAGGTGAAAGAGGTCTTTGCCTCAATTGCTACCTAGCCTTAATCATTGAATAGGTTCAGCATCAGGGAAACTGAGACCTGTAGAAGACCTTAGCTTAAAAAGGTCAGGATCTCCCATTTTGGGGGCATCTCCAGTCCTCCAGATCTCTCTGGATACTGGACCCAGCTGGCTCTGGAGGGGAAAGTGAGGCAGGTGACTTTCTCCAGCCCTCCTGCACTTAAATCTGATTTACTTGCATGTCATGTCATCACCTCCCTGATGTCTTGGTCCTCTTTGAGAGTGAAGGACAAACAACAGCAGCTAACCTGGAGGGCTGTATATCTGGCTTGGAATCCTGGCTCCACAGTCTCCATGGCGATTCCAGGATTCCATTGTCTAGAATCCTCTAGAACTGAAAAGACAAAAGGAATAGACCAGAACAAAACCCCAGGCACATTTCTTGGAAGACCACAGAGTCTAAAAGGTAGCCCTTCCCCCTATTCTCTATCAGCTCACTTCATGGCATCCATGCTGTGGGTGAACTTGGGTCTTCACTCAGATGAAGATGCAGGTAAGATCACCAGACTGTCCCAATCCTGTAGTTTTGAAGGTATAGCCTGTTCTGGCCATTCCATCAATTGAAGGAGGCTACTCCCCCTATATTGGGAGTGGTGGTGGAGGGTTTGCTGAATATCTTCTCTCTATATTAGGTGATTCAGGAGTTTGCCACAGGCCCATTAAGCTTGATTCTCAGAGAGGTTTTAATGACTTTTCTATGGCTATTTCTGACCAAATTTAAACTCCAAGACTTGCACTCTTTTCACTGTGTTAGGCTGCCTCTTTGAGTGTCCTGGTAAGATCCCTCCCCCCCCCCTTGTTGTTATTCTCTTTCTGGGAAATAAATGCTAACAGCTAACTTCCCCTGTAGTAACTGACTCCAGTATGAAAGAAAATTGATTGGATGGTCTAAGGTGCTGTTATAGTCACAGATGTGACCAGATTAAATGGTATTTATTCCCTAGTAGCTTGGACAGAATTCTCCTAGCACATGTGCCCTGCTGCATTTCCAGAAGAAAAGGGAGCAAGCTAGCCAGTTTAACAACAGTAAAGATGGGGTGGTGGTGTGTAACCAGGGCTTTGCTATTAATAACCTCAATTTTGTAAACAGACGCAAAGGGAGTGAGAGTTTAGCCATGATGCAATTTAATGATCTGCTTTCTCTAGAAGATCACGATTAGATGATGAGATGCAGAAAAGCTGTTTTAACCTGAGGGGGAGGGGATAGTATTTGAAGTGGTAGCAGGGACTATTATCAGCCCCAAAGTCTCCACTAACAATTTTTTTAGATGCAACAACTTAACCCTGTTCAAACCTCCAATTTGAATCATTTTGTTATTTTGAAACTAAAGTTTTCTGCATTTTAAAAAAGATGTTACCAGTTCCCCTCTACCTCTTTTTTTTTTTTTTAATTAGCTGTTACTATAGCAATACTTCTAGCAGATGCTAGGGTAAGGTCTATGCTCCAAGTAGTCCCCAAGCCCTTCCTGCCAATTATTTGAGCTGAAAAGAGATTCAGAATGTCATCTGGATGCTTGGAGAGTATTTGGAAAAATGATCATATTGAGGGGAAGTTCAGAAATCCCCTTCAGAAATCCCCTGATTTGAGTTCAGTTGTTTATCAGCTCTCTAGTCAGTGCATATGAGTAGTTAAAGCTGACTCAGCTCTGTGTTCTAAATGCCCAGTTTGGATGTTGTGCCTATTGTGACTGCTGCAAGGATTTGCTTGTCTCAAAATAAAAGAAATGGGATGGATGACATGGGTGGGAATGCTGCCAGCAAAAACCTGTGGTCACAATAAATTGCCCAACCTGCCAAAGCCAGCTATCTGAAATGAGATAGCACCCTGACCCCGAGGACTGTGTCTGGCTGCTTGTTCAGCTTCAGACCTGGAGAAACCTTGTTGGCCAGCCTGATCAGCCCCATGATGGAGAAGAACACTAAAGAGAGAGAAAAAAATACAGATTTTTAAAAGTGAAAATGGAATGAATGTGAGAAGGCAGCTTTCTCCTAGTCTACCATAATTTTTTGTCCATTTTGGTTCCATATTTTAAAAAAAAATCAGAGTTTTCTCTGACTTGCTTGTACCCAGTTTGGCAGATGCTTCTCCTGAAGTGTCTATAACCCATGATTAGTCCACTCCTCCCTGATGAAAATGGGGCCCTCCACAAATATTTATACCTACCTGTAGAAACCACACTGCCAACTGACAAGAGCAGAGATAGGTAGTAAAGTTCAGGGGTGGTTTTCTCCTGTATAAGAAAGTGACTGTGAGGAATCTTTTCCTTGATTTAGCATTGAAAATCTGCATCAGTAGAGACTTTTATGGGAAGATTAATTGATATTTCTTTGGCTGTTAAGACAAGAAACAGGAAATTTATTCCCATGTCAGACTTACTCACCGATTTAATTTCTTGCCATTACCATAAGTGATTTTTAAGTTATTCTAGGAATGGGGAACTTTAAACCACTAATTTAAAAGTCCCTTGATTATCCCTTGATAGAACAATGTGATATAGTAGATAGAAGGCTACCCTCAGAGTCAGGAAGATGAGGTTCAAGTCCCACCCCTGACATCCATTCACTGAGACTCTCGGGGCAGCATCTAAGGCAATAAGTTGGAGTTAATCTGCTGAACAGGCTAGGTGGAGGGAGTTCTCACACCAGGAATTACCTACACTGATGAAATTACAGGTCTAGATTAAAATTAAAAATCTCTTAATGATGTGTTATGGTCTCAACTCTTCCCCCTTCCCCCCCAATCACCATTAAGTTTGTTTAAATAAAACCATAAGTCTGAGTAGTCATCCCAGTGTCTCCACAGATAAGCATTTGCTCTTTGTATGTATGTGCTGATTACCCTAGTGATGTAATTTCCTTTTTTCAGTCAACAAGCATCAGCCAAGTACTATCAGATGGGCAGTTAGGGAGGGAATACCCTTCAGGCAGAGATGGGAAAGGGAGGCCACATATGAAGAACAGGAAGGACAGTTGGCCTTTGTGATTTCTTACACGCCTGAGGTTAAGATGATCCTTTAGGAGCACACTCCTTCAGAAACTTACACAGTTGGAGGCCAGGGCTGTTAAGACCACAGTATAGATTCCCTCAGCAAAGGAGGCAACACCAAACACTGCAAGGAGACCCCCTTGGGTCCTGGGCCCTGGTTCCACCTGAGTGAGGAACAAAGCCAGGCCTGAAAGGAAAAGCAGTAAATGGGTCTGGGATGAGGCTGACTTGGCTTATTACAAATGTTATTTTAAATGCAAATGCATTTTATATTTCTGTTTCTGGATCTGTATTTATCTACACACACACACACACACACACACACACACACACAATTTAGAAGTTAAAGTAACCCAGGACATAGAATCAGCTTATTTTGTTTCTGAATATTAGTTCTGGGAAGAGAGAGCAGAACCCAAGAAATGATCCATTTGTCCCCTATAGCTCAATATTCAATTAGAATGGTCAGGAACTTACCGGTGCTGAAAAAGGCAAAGATGATGTTAATCACCAGGTTGCAGAGGAGGGGTTGACTGCAGTAATGGGCAGATCTGGGCCTGGAAATCAACACCCCCCATGAAAGTTTAATCCTCAAACCTGTAGGCTCAGCAGGGACTCCAGAGCTTCGGTTGCCTTGCTTCCATCTGGAACTCTGGACAGCTGTTTTTTTGGTTGTCCTCCCCCCCCCACCCCACTCCTACCTCCACCATTAGTAAGGATGGAAATAGCCCACAAGTCACATCAAGGGGGTTATTTTATAGAACTGAACTGCTTTAATTATGAGACATTACATAAGGGAATGCTGCTGTGTATTAATGTTATATTTTGATAGAGAATAACTTTAGAGATTTTATTTCCTTTGCAACAGTAGATAAGTAATATGGGGACAAGATAACATAGTGGAAAGAGTGCTAAGTTTGGAGATGGGAACCCGGATTCACATCCTAGTCCTTCACAGATGTGGGTGACTTCTGGTTTCATTTCCTCACCTACAAATGAAGGGTTTGTTAGGTGGCGACTTCTCAAGTCCCTCCCAGTCCTCAGTCATGATCCCATCTTCTATAACTACAGGATCATGGATTGAAGCTGGAAGGTATGTGAGAGGTCATCTTACAGTTGGGGAGATCAAGACTCAGAAGGTAAAATGACATGGGAAATAAATGGCTGAATGAAGTCCACATGCTCCGATTCTGAATCCAGAGCACATTCTATCCCAATACTGCCTTCATAATGGCAACCCCTGAACTCAGACTGACATCTAAGTGAGAGAAGCCTTTTCTTCTATATCAGGTTGGTCCCAGATCCAGGCCTTTTGAGCATGCACTTTCTTGATGCATCAAGTGCATCAAATTCTCATTGCCCCCTTGTGGCGTCATTCTAGTTTTCCAGCAGAAGATCTTTAGAGGGAGTTTTGTTCTGAGTGGTTTTAGTTGGGTCACCCTCAGCCCTTAGAGACCTTAGCTAATGTTGCACTGGTAAGAACTAATCCCTAGAGGGTGTGGAGATTGTAACAATGCACTTCTCTTGAGGTCTCATTTTTTTATGGCTTTGGATGCCCTTAAGAAGAAGGCCTTGATCAGAAGTGACACCAAAACCCACCCTTCTTCTCTAGCCCATTTAAACTTCCATTAGAAATTTTGTATGAATCATTTTCTCTCTTCAAAGAGGTGACTAAATCTGATTGGAGCCAGGAGAAGAAACTATGGGACAGTTTGCAGCTAAATTATTTCCAAAGACAAACAGCTCTTCTACAGGTAAGGCAAGCTTTAGATCTGCCTCTAGGTGTCCTGACTCCACACACAGTAGTGTCAGCTACAGAGGCCGGGAAAACGCTTACCTGAACAAGATCCAGAATTGAAGGAGCAGAGTGGCCAGTCCAGAGAGGAGTATGGTTACCTGGCTGAATACAATTTGTTCATTATTTATTCAGGGGTAAAATCTTCTCCCAGAAACCAGCCCTGAATTTTGTTACAAAGAATCGAGCACAACATGGAAAACAGTTGGAGTGGTTCTTTGTAACTTCACCTCAATTCCACACTCATCCCATTAGACAAGGGTGAATAACTGCCTGGGGAACAAACCTGGACCCAGGGCCCAGAGGGAAGGATTGGGGCTGCCCATTTCTGTCCTGTCTGGCTTCAGATGACAGTTATGCCATCTAGATCCTTTTCAATTGGAATGGGTTTTTAGGGGAGTTGAGTAATATAAACTCTGTGACCCCCAATTTTTTTTGCTAATTTTACAAATGATTTATTTTTGATACATATGCTATGACTTGCACATCCACATGTGGAGTGTAGACACCTTGGCCCTAATATTTTAATTCCCCAATACTGCCATTGTTCTTGATATTTTCAGACCACCTCATTGGGAATTGATTTCTGATTAAATATATGAACCTTGAAACCTTAGACCCAGAACTGGCATCACATAACTGGCATGCCTCCCTACTTTTCAGTCTTGGCTCTGAGACTTGGATATTTGCAGAAATTAAATACACCCTCAAAGGAGCCACCATGGATATTCTGAATTATGTGTTGGAAGCCCTTCAGGCAGACTGCTTGGAAAGGGACAACCTAAATTTGGATGTCTAAGTATTAACTCTCTGAAAAAAACAGTGAGGTTCTGCTTTAGTGATGTCTCCTAAACACAGATGCCTGTTGGGAACATGCTGTGTTGGGCTGGACAAGTAAAAATTCTGGGCCCTTCTCTCCCCTCACACTTTCTGGCTTGATCTTTAAATCAAAGTTATTTTTAATTGAGCAACTTGACTTGGCTAATGTCTGAGAAAGAAATGACTGCTCTTCTGTGTTTAGGCACGTTCTCCACCCTCTAGGCAATAAGATACTTACAACCTGAGCTGGGTGGATCTGGGAAGCTCGTGGCAGAAGTGATAAGCTGTGTGTACCAAAGCAAAGTGAATCATGGTTGAGATGATCCTTGAAAACCTGTAAGAGCAAGAAGAAACCAAAACATTGGCATTAAGCCTCCAAGGACAAGGGTTCTTATAATGCTAGTGACTTCTTGGGCCCTTTAGATAGTCTGGTAAAGCCTGGGATCTTTCTCCAATTCATGTTTCTAAATACATAGGATTATAAGAGAAGCCAGCTATATTGAATATAGGTATCAAAACATTTTTTTTTTTTAAAAAAACAAGGTCATGGACCCAGGTATCTGTCTCTCATGTCTTACCCACACCTCTCCCTGGAATGGGTAGAAATCCTTGTCCCCTGAGTCTTTCTTGGTCTTCAGTTTGGGGGACAGAGGGAGGCTTCCCACTGTGTGGTTTCAGCTCCCCCAGACTGGTTGTGCTTCTCAGTGGCTTCTGTTTAAGAATAGTGATGGAAGCTTGTGACAGGCAGAGCTGGAGTATTCCTGGCTCAGGTGACAGTAGTCGGCTCAGTTGGCCTGCCCTCATCCCCTACTCCCAGGTTCATTTAGGAGCATAGTCAGCTGTTGAAGATAAATGATACAATTGTTTTTGCCCCAAAAGGTGTGGTCCATGACTTGGTTGCCATGGGAGCCACAAGCAGACAATTGGTCTCAGTCTTCTCCAGCAACCCTGATTTAATGGCATTCATTTCTTTTCCAGTGGAAATTGGAGTAGCATTGTTTACATAGAGGTCTGGAAACAAAAATAAGTGTCCCTCAGTTGTAGATTGGGTGAAAAAGAAATTGTTATGTGAATCCATATCATTTCTTATACCACAATAATATTCCATTACAATCATATACTTTAACTTGTTCAGTCATTCACAATTGGTGGTAATCCCCTCAATTTCCAGGGGTTTTTTGCTACTACAAAAAGAGCTGCTGTAACTATAGATCTTTCTCTCTTTCTCTCCTTCTCTCTTTTTCTTTTTCTTAAGCATTTTTGGGATACAGACCTAATAGTGGTATTGCAAATTCAAAAGATATGCACAATTTAAAGACTTTTGGACAGAGTTCTAAATTGCTCTCCAGAATGGTTAGATCAGTTCAAAACTCCACCAACAGTACATTGGTGTCCCAGTTTTCCCAAATGCTCATCAATATTATTTTCCCTTTGTTATATTAACCAATCTGATAGGTAAGAGGTGGTACCTCAGAGTTTTAATTCGCACTTCTCTAATCAATAGTTACTTAAGAGTATTTTTTCATATGACTATAGGTAGTTTTGAATTCTGCATTTGGAAATTGCCTCTTCATATCCTTTGACCATTTATCAATTGGGAAATGACATATAGTATAATAAATTTTTCTCCATTCTCTATTTAAAAGATGAGGCCTTGGGCAAGAGACCCACATGTGCAAAAATGTTTGTGGCAGTCCTTTATAGTGGCTAGAAACTGGGAACTGAATGGATGCCCATCAATTGGAGAATGGCTAAACAAATTATGATATATGTATGTTATGGAATATTATTGTTCTATAAGAAATGACAAACAAGATGATTTCAGAGAGCCCTGGAGAGACTTTCATGAACTGATGCTGAGTGAAATGAGCAGAACCAGATCATTTTACATGGCAACAGCAAGACTGTCTGATCATCAGTTCTGATGGACATGGCTGTAGTCAACAATGAGGTGATTCAGGCCAGTTCAATGGTCTTGTGACGAAGAAAGCCATCTGCACCCAGAGATAGGACAGTGGGAACTGAATGTATACCACAACATAGTGTTTTCACTCTTTTTGTTGTAGTTTGCTTGCATTTTGTTTTCTTTCTCTTTTTTTTTTCCATTTTTGATCTGATTTTTCTTGTGCAGCATGATATTTGGGGAAATACATATAGAGTAATTTCACGTTTGACATATATTGAATCACTTACCAACCGGGGAGAGGGGAGGGGAAATTAGAACATAAGATTTTGTATGGGGTGAATGTTGAAAATTATCTATGTATATATTTTGAAAATAAAAAGCTTTAGTTTTTAAAAAAGCTAGTTAACTTAGTCTTAAAAAGATGAGGCCTTTATTAGGGATAATTGCTATGAAAGTTCTTTTTCAACTTCTTGCTTTCTTTCCAATTTTAGTTACATTGCTTTTAATTGTATAAAATCTTTTAATATTATCAAAATTGTCTTTATATTTAGTGATGTTCTTTATCTCTTGTTTAGTCAATAAATTCTTCCCTTTTCCATAGATCTGACAAGCAGACTTATTTCTTGCTCTCATTTGCTTATGTGCATTAGTGCGCCTCGGAGGCAAGCTGTTTTCTAAGATCACTCTGTTGTCAAGATGAAAACCTCCCTTCTTGCTGAATTCCTCCTTTCTTTTTTTTTTTTTTAATTTAATTTAATTTTATTTGCAAAACATGTATGGGTAATTCTTCAACATTAACCCATACATAGCTTTCTGTTACAGATTTTTCCCCCCAACTCCCCACCCTCCCCTAGATGGCAGGATATACACTACGTGTTAATTATGTTAAAATATTTGGCAAATCGAATATATGTATACATATTTCCAAACTTATCATTGTTATGCAAGAAAAATCGTATCTACACAGAAGACATATCAGATAAAGGAAACACAATGTAAGCAAACATCAATCAAGAGTATGAGAATGTTATATTGTGGTCCACATTTCACAACCCTCTTTCTGGGTGTATATGGCTTTCTTCAGTGAACAATTGGAGGTGGTTTGAAACATTTCATTGTTGAAGAGAGCCATGTCCATCAGAATTGATCGTCATATAGTATTGTTGTTGACGTGTATAATGATCTCCTGGTTCTGCTCATTTCATTCAGCATCAGTTCATGCAAGTCTCTCCAGGCCTCTCTGAAATCGTCCTGCTAGTCGTTTCTTACAGAACAATAATATTCCATAATATTCATATACCATAATTTATTCAGCCATTCTCCAATTGAAGGGCATCTATTCAATTTCCAGTTTCTAGCCACTACAAAAAGGGCTGCCATAAACATTCTTGCACATGTGGGGCCCTTTCCTTCCTTTATGATTTCTTTGGGATATAAGCCCAATAGAAATGCTGCTGGGTCAAAGGGTATGCACAGTTTGATAACTTTTTGAGCATAGCTCCAAATTGCTCTCCAGAATGGCTGTATCCGTTCACAGCTCCATCAACAATGCATCAGTGTCCCAGCCCTCCCACATCCCCTCCAACATTCATCATTAACTTTTCCTGTCATTTTAGCCAATCTGACAGGTGTGTAGTGGTACCTCAGGGTTGTCTCTATTTGCATTTCTCTGATCAATAGTGATTTGGAGCGCCTTTTCATATGACTACAAATAGTTTTAATTTCATCCTCTGAAAATTGTCTGTTCATATCCTTTGACCATTTATCGATTGGAGAATGGCTTGAATTTTTATAAATATGAGACAATTCTCTATGAGACCTTTATCAGAACACTTAAATGTAAAGATGATTTCCCAATTTATTGCTTCCCTCCTAATCTTGACTGCATTGGTTTTGTTTGTACAAAAACTTTTTAACTTAATATAGTCAAAGTTATCTATCTGGTTTTCAATTAAGAGTTCCAGTTCTTCTTTGGACATAAATTTATTCCATCTCCATAGGTCTGAGAGGTAAACTATATTACATTCCTCTAATTTACTTATAGTATCATTCTTTATATCCAGATCGTGAACCCATTTAGATCTTATCTTGGTATTGGTGTTAGATGTGGGTCAAGCCCTAATTTCTTCCACACTAGTTTCCAAATTTCCCAGCAGTTTTTGTCAAATAGTGAGTACTTATCCCAGAAGCTGGGGTCTTTGGGTTTATCAAAGACTAAATTGCTATAGTTATTTCCTAGTTTGTCTTGTGATTCTATCCTATTCCACTGATCGACTACTCTATTTCTTAGCCAGTACCAAATAGTTTTGATGACCGCTGCTTTGTAATATAGTTTTAGATCTGGTACAGCAAGTCCACCATCATCAGCCTTTTTTTTCATTAATTCTCTTGAAACTCTTGACCTTTTGTTCTTCCAAATGAATTTTGCTACTATTTTTTCTAGATCTGTAAGATAATTTCTTGGGAGTTTGATTGGTATGGCACTAAATAAGTAAATTAGTTTGGGTAGTATTGTCATTTTTATTATATTCACTCGGCCTACCCATGAGCATTTTAAGTTTTTCCAATTGACTAGGTCTGATTTTATTTATGTGGAAAGTGTTTTGTAGTTTAGTTCATATAGTTCCTGACTTTGCCTTGGCAGATAATGAATTCTTCCTTTCAATACAAACTTAATTGCTAATGATATGTGTGGGCTAGTGGATAAAGAGCGTGACCACATAGAGTGGGGGAAGGAAGGAGGCAAAGAGGAGGGGTCAGGCAAGGCTAGGAGGAGGGACTAAGGTAGGAGGTGAGACTAAGAGAAAAGGGAAAATATAGTGAGATAGGCTGGCTGTAAGAGAGGAGCTGAATAAAGAACTGCCTTATTTCATCCTCCTCTGGCTTGACTCTCTTTTGGGATGAGCACGCTGGACGTGTCCGGATGCGCACCGAAGCCTGGGAAGAGGTGAGATCCCGGCTGCCCTTAGGTATTGCACCTAGCAGTGGGCAGCCTTGTTTCACCGCTGATCTTGTTGAGAATGGTTCCATTTTATCCCCATTACATATGATGCTTGCTGATGGTTTTAAATAGATGCTACTGACTATTTTAAGGAAAAGTCCATTTATTCCTATACTTTCTAGTGCTTTTAATAGGCAAGGGTGTTGGATTTTATTAACTGTTTTTTCTGCATCTATTGAGATAATCATATGGTTTTTGTTAATTTGGTTATTGATATAGAAAATTATCCTAGTAATTTTTCTAATATTGAACCAGCCCTACATTCCTAGTATAAATCCTACTTGGTCATGGTG
>JAJPUD010000234.1:534869-548932 GCA_023553655.1 Myrmecobius fasciatus | reverse complement strand
CAATTGTTCACTGAAGAAAGCCATATACACCCAGAGAGAGGGATGCGAAATGTGGACCACAACATAACATTCTCATACTCCTTGATTGATGTTTGCTTACATTGTGTTTCCTTTATCTGATATATCGTTTGTGTAGATAAGATTTTTCTTGCACACCAATGATAAGTTTGGAAATATGTATACATATATTCGATTTGCCAATATTTTAACATAATTAACATGTAGTGGATATCCTGCCATCTAGGGGAGGGGTGGGGAGTTGGGGGGAAAAATTTGTAACGGAAAGCTATGTAAGGGTTATTGTTGAAGAATTACCCACACATATGTTATGCAAATAAAATAAAAATTAAAAAAAAAAAAAACATTCTTGCACATGTGGGGCCCTTTCCCTCCTCTAAGATCTCTTTGGGATATAGGCCCAGTAGAAACACTGCTGGGTCAAAGGGTATGCACAGTTTGACAACTTTTTGAGCATAGCTCCAAATTGCTCTCCAGAATGGTTCTCAACCCTTTTCTTTCTTATTTTGTGGCTAAATTTAACTAGTTCCAAAAGGGGAAAGTTAAGGTCCCATATTAGTATAATTTTACAATTTGTTTCCTCCTAAAACTAATTTTTTTTTCTCCATTAGAAATTTGGATGCTATTCTATTTGGTGTATATATGTTTAGTATTGATATTTTTTTCATTTTCTATGGTGTAGATGTAGTTTTCCTTCCTTAGATCTTTTAGTTAGATCCATTTTTGCTTTTGCTTTATTTGAAATCATGTTTGCTGTCCCTGTTTTATTTTACTTCAGCAGAAGCATAATATATTCTGCTCTAGCCTTTTACCTTTACTCCCTGTGTGTCTTTCTGCTTTAAATGTGTTTCTTGTAAACAATTTTTTTAATCCTTTCACATTCACAGATCACTAATTTACTGTTTATTTTCCCCCATTCTTTTATGCTCTGCTTATTCTTCTGTCTGTTTCTCTCTGTGCCTCTGCTTCTATGTCTCTTGTCTCCCTTCCTCTCTCCTTCCCCACCCTCCTCTCCTTCCCCTCTCTCCTTTCACCTCTTCTCTCCTTACCATTCTTATGCTTCTGACCATTACCTTCCTCTATCTGCCCTCCTTTCTCTCAATTTTCTTTTCCTGTCCCCCTCCTATATTTCCCTCCACTTTAATAGGTCTTTCGTCCCTCTTCATGTGAGATAATTTACCCCACTGTATTTCTTCCTTCTCTTCTCAGTGCAATCTTCTTTCTCACCTTTAATTTTTTATATATAGTCTTATCTAAGTCAATTTACACGCTCACCCTCTAAATATGTATCTTAACTTACTCCTAACTTACTCAGTAAGTGATACAGTTCTTAAGAGTTACAAGTATCATCTTCCCATGTAGGGATATAGTTTAATCTTATTGAATAACTTGTTTTGTCTTTCTTGTTTACCTTTTTATGTTTCTCTTTACAATGTATTTGAAATTTGGATTTTCTGTTTATCTTTGTCATTTTTTTATCAGTCCTTTATTTCATCAGTCCTTTAAAGTCCTTTATTTCATTGAATTTGCAATATTTACCATAACGGGTTATGTTTGGTTTTGCTGGGTAGGGATGATTCTTGGTTGTATGTATGTGTATGTGTGTGTGGGTAAAATCCTGTGCTTCCTTGATATTAGAATTTTTTATTTTTTACCTGAAAGTTCTAGAATTTGACTGATTTTCCTAGAAGTTTTCATTTTGGGATCTCTTATACCTTCTGGTTCTAGGATATGAGAGCAATTTTTCTTGATAATTTTTTGAAAGATGTTATCCAGGTTCATTTTTTTGATAATGGCTTTCAGGTAGTCCAGTATTTTTTTTTTCCTGAGGCAATTGGGGTTGTGACTTGCCCAGGGTCACACAGCTAAGAAGTGTCTGAGATCAAATTTGAACTCAGGTCTTTCTGACTTCAGGGCTGGTGCTCTATCCACTGCGTCATCTAGCTGCCCCTAGTCCAATAATTCTCTTCTATATATATCTTCAAGGTTAGTTGTTTTTGGTTTTGTTTTTGTTTTTTTTTTCCGGTGAAATATATAACCTTTTGTTATTTTTTTCATTTTTTTGATTTTGTTTCTTGATGCCTCATGAAATTACCACCTTCTTGCCCCATTCTAATTTTTGAGAAACTGTTTTCTTCAGTGAGCTTTTGTACCTCCTTTTCCATTTCTACTTTTTAAAGAAATTGTTCCATAATTGTTCCTTTTAAAGGAACTCTTTTCTTCAATGGATTTTTATCTTTCCCCGTTTTTTGTGCTTCCTTTACCAAACTGTTGACTTTTTTCATGATTCTCTTGCATAACTCATTTCTTTTCCCAATTTTTCTTTTCTTTTACTTGATTTTTAAAAATCTCATTTGAGCTCTTCCAGGAGTTTTCTTTGGACCTGAGATCAGTTCATTTTTCTCTTTGAGGTTTTGCATGTAGGCGTTGTGACATTGCTGTCCTCTTCTGAGTTTGTGTTTTGATTTTACCTGATGCTTTGGTAACTTTATATGGTCAGGGTTTTTGTTTGGTTTGGCTTGTTCATTTATCAGCCTATTTTGTGATGTTTAAAGTTGAATTCAGTAGGGTGATTTCAGAAAAGCCTGAAAAGACTTACATGAAATGGTGTTGAGTGAAGTGAGTAGAATCAAGAGAGCATAGTACACAGGACAACAAGATTATGTGATGACCAACTATGATGGACTCTTCAGCAATGAAGTGATTCAAAGCAATTCAGACTTGGCATGGAAAGTGCCATCTGCATCCAGAGACAGAAGACTATGGGGATTGAATGTGTATGGAAGCATAGTATTTTCACCTTTTTGTTGTTGATGCTGTTTGTTGGTTTTTTGTTCCTTTCTTGTGTTTTTTCTTTTTCTTTTTGATCTAAAAGCTCTTGCACACATGATGAATATGGAAATATGTTTAGAAAAATTTCATAAATTGCATTTAATCTATATCAGATTGCTTGCTGTTTAAGGAAGGAGAAAGAAAGATTTGGAACACAAAATTTTGCAAAGGTGAATATTGAAAACTATCTTTGCATATATTTGGAAAAATAAAAAGCTATTGTAAAAAAAAAAAATACAATTGAGCTCTGCCCCTGGAATACAGGGGCACTGTCCTGTTTCTTGTGCTGAAGGCCAGGGACCTGACCACTGATTTGGTTCATTTGGGTCTCTTGGCTGAACATTTACCTTCTACACTGGGGCCACCAGGCCTGATTATGCCTGCTGCATCAGGACCACAGGGCTTCAGTTGCTAATCTTTGCTAGAGCTAGGGGTCCCCCAGTGACTTGCCTTGGCCTGTACTCCCTTTTTATTCAAGTGAGGCAGACGTTTCCTGTAGTACTTCTAAATTATTTTAGGTTGGAAAGTTGTTTTACCCCATTCTTTTTTGTTGTTATTTTCACCTTATCTTCATTTTATTTGGTTGTTTTTGTTTGTTTTGTTTTGTTTTGTTTTCTGTACATTCATTTTTTAAAAAACACATTTCTTTATGGATCATGTTAGAGAAAAAATTAATGGGAATAAAATAAATAGAAATAGAATAGAATAATATAAACAAATAATAAAGAAAATAAAATAGAATAAAAGAAATGGGAAACCTATGAAAAAAAAAGAAAAAAAAAGGTCTCACTCCATGATTTTATGGATTCTGCCACTCCAGAATTCATTTTGAAGTATGATTTAAAATTGTTCATAGAACACCTCGATTGGGATCTTTGGGGATGAATAAAAATGACCCCTCTCTCAGAACGTGCCCATTATGAGGATGGGTGCCAGAAGTCTCATATTCCTATCAGCAGGGCAGTTTTTAACATTGAAACATTGGAATTGTTCCAAATGCTCAGTAACAGAGAAATGGGTTAAAACAAAATATAAGCTACTATCAACTTATCTAGAGTGAGAATGGGACCTGTTTTAACCCTGGAAATAATTCTATGAAATAATGTTAAATTAAAAAAAAAAAAAAGAAAATAGGGTGTACCCAGTGATTGCAGTGGTGGTAAATTTGGCATTTTTTTTTTCGGTTAAGAATTCTTATAAAACACCATTCTGAAAAGAGAATCAAAGACTTCACCAGGCTGCTGAAGGAGTCCAGGAGAGGACACAGATTAAGAAACCCCGGCTCAATAAAAAAGACCTGAATTGACTCAAAGTTCATTGTTCAGTGGATTTTTTTAAGTTCCTTAAAGTCAAAATAAAATGAATAAAATGAGGAAGTTAAATTAACTATTTGTTGAGGACACTCTTTCCTTTGAGAACCCTTTTATACTTTGATAGGTGGACACAGCAGAAAAAGTCAAGATCAGGCTGCTGATGGAGAGCCCCTGAGCACATGTAGCCCTGAAAAATAAGAAGGCAGGACTGAGCCTTTTGCTCTCAATGAAGTCAGTATAGACAGTCTTAAAAGTTACAAAACTGAACTCACACTTTATATTGTCGAGTTTTTTTTTACTTTATTTTTTCTCAATAGTATTTTATTTTTTTCAATTGCATGTAAAGATAGCTTTCAATATTTATTTTGGTAAGATTTTGAATTCCAGGTTTTTTCTCTCTGTCTCCCTTACCTTCCCCATCCCCAAAACAGCAAGCAATCTGATAAAGATTATACTGTATAATCATATTAAACATATATTTCTATATTAGGATATAGTGAAAGAAAAATCAGAACAAAAGAAAAAACCATGAGAAAAAACAAAAACAAAAACAAAAAAATGGTGAAAATAGCGTGCTTTTATCTGGATTCAGTCTCCATAGTTCTTTCTCTTGATGTGTATGGCACCAGATCTTTTGAAATTGTCTTGAATCATTGTATTGCTCTGTGGCAGTGTTCTTTTGGTTTTGCTCATTTCCCTTAGTATCAGTTCATAAAAGTCTCTCCAGGGCTTTCTGAAATCATCCTGCTGATCATTTCTTATAGAACAATAATATTCCATAATCAAATATACCATAGCTTTTATTGAGCCATTCCCCAGCTGATGAGCATCCACTCAAGTTGCCAGTTCCTTGCCACCACAAAGGGCTGCCACAAAAAGTTTTGCATGTGGGGATCCCCTTCCCTTTTGTAGTTTTTAAAGAGACATCCTATCCTGATGCTATTGCTCACTATCCTTGTTTGTTCTTCCTTCTCTTAGTGGCTTGCATAGATTCGAGCATGGAAAAGTTGGACAACAGAAAAGATGTGGTTCTTCTGGCCTGTGGCTCTTTTAATCCCATCACTATCATGCACCTGAGATTGTTTGAGCTAGCCAAGGACTACATGAATGAGACAGGTAAGGGAGTGATCAGCACCTGCCAAGGCTGGAGACAGTCTTGCCTGTGTGATTGCTTGACTTCCAGCCCAGGGGGAACTCTTCTTCCCTCTGAAGTCTTCTGTGGCCCTTCCTTAGTGCTGCTGGAGGAGGACTCGGGCTTCTTTTCCTAGACTTTGAGGCCCACTGCAGTCCGGCAGCGCCCCAGCCTTCCCCACCTCATCTTTTTTTTTTTTTTTTTTTGCTGAGGCAATTGGGGTTAAGTGACTTGCCCAGGGTCACACAGCTAGGAAGTGATAAGTGTCTGAGGCCAGATTTGAACTCAGGTCTTCCTGACTTCAGGGCTGGTGCTCTATCCACTGCGCCACCTAGCTGCCCCCCCCCCACCTCATCTTGTAGTGGCCCCTGCACATTCTATACTCAGGCCAAACCGAACGCTTCTTCTCCCCACCTCTGAGCGTTGGCTCGTGCTGTAGCCTGAGACCCAGAATGTCTCCCTACCCAACTTTCACATGCCATCAGCTCAGCACAGAAAACTCCTTTAGCATACAAGTCTCCTCCAGGTGAAGCAAGAGCCAGCGGGCATTCAGGAGATCCGGGCAAGTCCCTTACCCTGTCCTTGCCCCAATAAGCTCTTGGAGTGGCAGGCATAGAATGTAAGAACTGAGGGACCTCAGAAGCCCTTCAGTCTTACCCTCTCCTTTTACAGAAGGGAGATTGGGAATAGCACAAGCCTGAAAAGTTAGATTTGACCACAGGTCCTATGACTCCAGAGCTGGCCCTTTATACTCTGGTGCACAGCAGCCTCTCTCTCCCAGGCTCTGAGTTGCAGAGGTGGCTACCTGCATTGGTAAAGTGGATTTCCTCTCTGGGAGTTTGGCACTACTGAAATCACAGGTTCAGTTTGGTCCATTGGGCAGGGTGCTGGGTTTGGTATTGAAAAGGATGCAAAGGAAGGAAACATTTGTCCTTGAGGAATTTATGTTCTCATGTGGTATGGGCAGAAAACAAGTAGAATTTCAGGTGGGTGATGGGTGCTAGCCAAATATTCAGACAGCTACTCAGGGAACGTGTAAGGGAGAGGCAACATTTTCAGTTGGTAAGGGAAGAGGCACCAGTGCCAGAGGCTGTCCTGTGGAGGTGATCCTGCAGAAGAGGATTTGGGGAATGAAACAGCAGGTGAAAGTATATCTCAGGTAGGGGAGCCAGCCGGTACAGTGCACATAGGTGGGAGGAGGGCCCCTGGCTGCTCATGCCCACCTCATGTACCATGGGTTCTACATCACGAATACATTTGATAACTACTGAGAAATAGTCTATTATAGATACCTGTGTTGGTGCTTTATTCTTTTAATAGGTGCATAGGTTCTGTGAGATCAGGGATGTCTTAGATAATTCTAATTCTCCTTGTCCCCCATTCCCAGCCCTTATTCCACTCCCCATCCCAGCAATTAGCCCAGTGCTGTAGTACCTAAGTTTATTGTTCTATATTGTATCACATTCTATCTGGATCCAATTATATGCACCTAGGAGAGGATACTGTTGAAAAAGTAGGGTCTAGTTTATCAGAGTTTGTGACCAATTAGACCAATTAATTTTTTTTTAAACTTTTAAAAAAGAGGAAATGGAAAGCTTTAACAACATTCACCCCCTGAAAATTCACAGGTCCTGGCTTCAGGAGCCTTTGTCTGAACTGTATAGCAGAATTAATTTCATTGATTTTTTTTTCCTGAGGTAATTGGGGTTAAATGACTTGTCCAGGGTCACACAGCTAGGCAGTGTTAAGTGTCTCAGACCAGATTTGAACTCAGGTCCTCCTGACTTCAGGGCTGGTGTCTGTCCACTGTGCCACCTAGCTGCCCCTACTTTCATTGATTTAAGGTACCAAGCCAGAGATTTTACCCTTCACAGCCAACTTATAATGTACTTTGGTGAAACCAGGAAGAAGGTCCCAATGAAATTGTTCATGGTGAACCTTAGGCAGCTGCCCCATCAGAACTCGTCTGGGGATTCTGGCCAGCAGACTGACCAGTCATGGGAATTGCTGGTGAAACACGCCCCCAGCCTGCCACCCTGTGGGCATGGGGCAGTACCAGGACATGATTTAGTTTCATTCGCGTTTCTTTGTTATAGGGAAAGGTATGTAAGCCAGGAGGAAAGTGGTCAGGTGAATGGGAGTCATTAGAAGTAACAAAAGACAAGAATGTTATTGTAACTAAAAAAGAAAAGTACTCTTTCCCTGGAGTCTCCTTGGAGTAGGCAGCCTCCCGTCCTTGCAGTCTGGTTCAAGTAGAAAATATAAAGTAGGATCCTCTACTGAGCTGAGGAGGCCATTTGTATGACCCGGAATATAAAACTCTCAGGTGTAAGTGCTGGATTCTAAGCTGCTGTCTGGGCCGACTGAAGCCCAAGTGTTTCTGGAGGTTTGGATTTAGAGTGTGTGTGTGTGTGTGTGTGTGTGTCTGTGTGTGTGTGTGTCTGTGTCCATGCCCGTCCTTGAAGCCAGGTCAGATCAAGTGACATGATCCCCCACACAACTCCTGGCAAAGGACCTTCCCTGAGGAGATTTCATGGGACAGATGCCTGGCCCATCTCCAGACACAACAGAGTTAAGTCATCATTTAAGTGACAGCCACATTCAGAGGTTCCGGAGCTCTAGCAAACAGTAAGAGTCTGGTCCTTTAAAAGGAATTATTTGGTGAACTGTTTTACAAATGGAGGAGAAATGCTAGAAATCTCAGCAACTTTGCAGTCTCAATGGGCCAGAACAAGGGAAGGACAGGAGCAGAAAGTCCTGAGTTCTAATCACAGCAGCTTGCTCTTTCATTAAATAATGGGGGTGAATGGACTAAGATGATCTCTGAGGCTACTCTTACTCTGTCTATGGCTTATGGACTCCTTTTACTCTTGGGTCTTTTGCGTTGGTCAAAAAGACTTCTGTCACTAAGGTTTGGGATTTTTTATCACTAAGTTAAAAGGTAAATAAAAGAGTTTTCCAGTTCAAAGAAAATTGTTAGGGCAGCTAGTGGCGCTATAGTGGATAGAGCACCAGCCCTGAAGTCAGGAGGACCTGAGTTCAAATCTGGTCTCAGACACTTAACATTCCCTAGCTGTGTGATCCTGGGCAAGTCACTTAACCCCAATTGCCTCAGCAAAAAAAGAAGAAAAAAAAGAAAAAGAAAAAAAAATTGTTCATAATTCTTGCTTCCTTGAAGGATTCCTTTATCAGTATGTATGGGTATTTCCTTCACCAATACAGATTGCAATTCTTCCACACCTTAAAAGACATTTTGTGGCCTGTTCTGACCCCGTCATGCTCTAGGGATGAGCTTCCATATTTTTTACTGGATTTTTTTTGTGTCAGTCACATGGTTTGTCACTGGGTCCTGACATGGAGCCTTTCTCTCTTGGTAAACTTTACCAGTTCTTGAATTGAGCTGACATGGCAGAACTTCGGTGCCCAGGATCCTCTTACTCCATGATGCAATATCAGAGTGTGGCAGAATCTTTGCCCTTAAAATACGTACACTGCGTGAAAAATCTGAGTGGTCTAACTACTGTTCATTCAAATTCTGTTACCCAGGACAATATAACGTTATTAAAGGCATCATTTCCCCTGTTGGTGATGCATATAAGAAGAAAGGCTTGATCAGTGCCCAACATAGAATTAAAATGGCAGAGCTCGCCACCCAGTCCTCCAAATGGCTGGAGGTAGACACCTGGGAAAGTCTCAATAAGGACTGGATAGAGACAGCCAAAGTGCTGAGGTACGTACTAAGAGCCCGCCCTGTGCCTGGACAGACTAAGCTCCTGGGGCTCGGCAGCTGCCTCAGGGGCACCCCTGGATCTGCTCCAGGGACCTGAAGATCAGAATGTGGCCTTTCTACAGGTAGACCCAAGGACCTTGAGGGTGCGGGGGGGGTGGGGGAGCTGTGTGCTTCTTCTGCACCATACAATCTCTTTCCCCTAAGACTGTCTGCTAGGGACTTGTAGGATTCCCAATCCTCTTGCTGCTTTCCCTTTTGTATGCTCAGAAAGGTTGTCTTCATCTCATCCCCTAAAGAAAGACAATTTTTCCCCATTTTATCTCCCTCTTCCTGTGACTCAGGAACTTCAGCAGAGAAGCCACCTTCCTTGTGCCTCCCTGTCTTTGGATGAAAGCATTCTGGATATGTGCTTCTCCCTCCTGATCTGTTCCTGCTCCTCAGCAGACAGAGCCCCCGTTCTGCTTTCACCTGAGGGCTGCAGGGGAGGAGAGGAGACAGTGCTTCTACCTGAGCTCCTGCCTGAGTGTCCATGAGCTTCTCTTGTTCTGTTTGCAGCTACCATCAGCAGAGATTGGAAGCTGGGAACTCTGACAGCAGCACCCTGAACCCTCCTTCCCCAACACTTCCTGGAGGGAAAAGGAAGAGGATTGACGACATAGATGCAGGTGAACCAAAGCCCTCAGCATCACAAAAAAAGGGTTAGTATGTTGAACGGACCTTCCAGCTAGGCCTGTGATTGGAACAGAGTTGCTTCCAAAGCCTAGGGCACCCAGTCACTGGTTTCCTTTTCCTCATTAGGTTTTATAAAGAGGGTGGAGAAGGGGGTAGATAGGGGTGTGTGAAACATAAACCAAGGCCCAAGTTTTCAGCTGCTCTTTCATAAACTAAGGAAGATCTTTGTTGAGGCAGATGATGGAGAAATTCCTGTTAAAACCTTCTTTTGAACTGGAGGATTATGGGAAGATGGTGGAATAGGTCAGAAAATTCTACTCTCTGCAGATTTCTCCCACAAAGGAAACAAAGATGCTCCTCAGAGAGAACGTAGATTGGTGAAAAACAAGAATTGGGGCAGAACATGGGTCCCTCCTAGGACAACTGGAGAAGTCCTAAGAAAAAACCCCAGGACTGAGGAGTAATCAGTGGGAACTGTAAACACCTCCAGGCTAGCTCTGCTGAAACAGAAGAGGGGAGCCCTCGGGCTAGCTGGATTCAGAGGTAGCCTCAGCTAGAACCACAGTCTAGAGTCTGAGTCTGGGAAGATTGAGGGAATCTGCACAGATAAGGGATGCCAGACTCATATGTGCTGCTGAGATGAAGCTCTTGGCAGAAGGAACCAGCACATGGTGAGTGTGGAAGCAGGGGGGCAGGGTAGTTGCTAACTGTTGGCACTTACAGGAGGATAAAATTCTTAGCTTGGGGTTTCATGTCAAAGGGAAGAATTGAAGAAAGACTTGAAGCTGGAGGCACCATCCTCCTCACCTCAGGACTACAGGTGATTACATCATGAAATTCTTATTTGCAGGAAAAGGAGAAAGAACTCAACCATAAAAAGTTACTATGGCAATGGGGAAGACCAGGGTTCATCTTAAGATGAGAATACCAAAGTAAAAAAAGAAAAAAAAACCTTCCCTACCCCAAAGCTACTTGCCCAAAAAGAACTTATAGAACTCAAGAAAAGACTTTAAAAATCAAATGAAAGATATCGGAAAAAAAAACCCAAAACAACAACAACAAAAACAAGAAGATTGGAGGGAAAAAGTCAGCCAATTAGAAAAGGAGATCCAGATTCTTAAAGAAGAAAATAACTTTGAAAATTAGAATTGGGCAAGAGCAAGCCAGTGAAGTAGACCAAGAAATTATATATAATAAAGAAAAATAGAAGAAAATGAGAAACATCTTCTAGGAAAAGCAATAGATCTGGAGAACAGATCAAAAAGAAAAAAACATAAAAATAATTGGACTCCCTGAAAGCTGTGACCACAAAAAGAACCTTGATACAATAATACAAGAAGTAAAGAAAACTGTCCTGAAGTGATAGAATAAGAGGGGGAAGAAAAAAGAGAAAGCATAAGAATAATTGGATTCCCTGAAAGCTATGACCAACAAAAGAACCTTGATACAATACTGCAAAAAGTAAAAAAAAAAATTAAACAAAAAACAAAAAAACTGTCCTGAAGTGATATAACAAGAGGGGAAAGTAGAAATAGAAAAAATCTACCAAAGAGATCCTATAAGAAAAACATATAGAAATAGCATTGCTAAATTTCAAAATTTTCAGACCAAAGAGAAAATTTTACAAGCAACAACAAAGCCCAACAACAATTCAGATATGCTGGAACTACAATAAAAATTGATCAGAATTTATTAGCAGATAAAAATAAAACAGCTTCAAGTTTTGAAATAATATATTGACATATATATGACAATCAAAAGAACTAGGATTGTGGCTGAAAATATTATATCCAGCAAAATTAAATATAATATTGAGCAGGGAAAAAATGGACATTCAACAAACTGTCAGATTTTCAGGATTTTGTCTCAAACAAACCTAAACTCAATTAAAAATGTAACATATAAGAGCCAACATCAAAAGCTAATTTCAAGGATCTCAGTAAGAACAGACAAACCATATATCTAAGATTGACTTTAACAATTGGGTATTCCAAAAGAAAGTTTGGGATGGAGCTGAGTATGACATGAATCTACACAGCAAAACTGTCTAGGAAAAGGTAAAAATAATAATTAAGCTATACAAATGAGGTGCGATAGCAAAAACCAACACAGAGGAATTAGATGGGGGAGGAGGGCTGGTAGTTCTGAAAACTTAACTGGCATAAGGAATGGGTTAAAGAGGGAATACCATGTACACACACACACACACACACACCAAGAAGGGTATAGCATCCTCCAAAATCTATGAAAGAAGGACAAGAGGGAATAGGATAACTTAGCATATAGAAGGGTGTTTAGATTAATGGGAGTAGGATAAAGTGAGGGACAGCTGTGCAAGGTCACCCACCTCACTTTCCCCTCCAGGATCATCTGGATCCAGTGGCCAGATAGAGATCAGGATGACTGGAGATGGCCCTGGATGCAATGGGAGACTTTGACCTTTAGAAGCTAAGATATGTATATATGTTTGCACATATATGTATACATAAATATATTTATGTTTAACTGCAGCCTTCTTGAGGGATGTGGCAGGGAGGAAAAGGGGGAAAAGAATCAAGTAAAAAGTGTACAGCAGAGAACAAAAGAAAACCTACAAGGAAGCAGAGAAAAGGACAGTCATGAATATGTGTTCTATCATATATGCTTTCTTGAAATCCTGATGGACGCGATGTGTTTGTTTTTTCTTTTTTTGCACATAAGTTTTCAATTAAAAAAAAAAAACTCAAAATAGTCTTTTGTTCTTCTCCCCAGGTCCACCAGAGTTAAAGTTGCTATGTGGGGCAGATTTTCTGGAGTCTTTTGGTGTTCCCAACTTGTGGAAGCCAGAAGATATCACCACCATTGTGGCCAAGTATGGGCTTGTGTGCATCACCCGGTCTGGAAATAACACTAAGAAATTTATCTATGAGTCAGATATTCTTTGGAAACACAGGAGCAACATTCACCTGGTGAATGAATGGATCACCAATGACGTTTCATCGACAAAGATTCGGCGAGCTCTGAGGAGAGGCCAGAGCGTCCGCTACCTGGTGCCCGAGGCAGTCCAGCAGTACATTGAGAAGTACAATCTGTACAGCGCAGAGAGTGAGGACAATAACGCAGGCTCTATTCTTGCCCCTTTTCTGAAAGCCAAGTAGTAGGCAAGCCACAGCTGTGGCTGTCCTTCAGGATCTCTGGAGAGGAAGTAACTCAGGTTTTAGCAGATAGGATCTTTTTTATAAACGAGAGTTAAAAGTTAAAGTATAATAAAAATCACAAGGTTTGCTTTTTTATCTGAAATTACCTTGGCTATGACGAAAGATATAGTTTGAGATAATTTTTTAACTTTAGATTACTTTGCCCAAGCCATGATTTTTAGCTTCTTCATGGATCCAGCTAGCAGTTCTAGGACATTTCATCTTTCCACAAGCCCACCATGGAGGATCTTCTCAGTGCAAAGAAGGCTCTCTTCTTCTCTTCGCGTCTTGGGAGAATTCCTGGCCTAACTCTGTGTCCTGGTCATCAGGAAGAAGCTCTCCGGCTTCAAGATGAGATTCTGAAACCCAGTAAATAAGGCACATGGCATGTTTGCTGCAAATAAAAGGACAAACTTGGGTCCTAGTTTAACTATTCCAGCCAAGCAAAACCATACCATTGCTCTAAAATCTCTCTGGTGTAATAGCCTGAATTAGTCTAGTGACTCCAGAACAGGATTCTTGAAACACTGCTTTAAAGAAAAACTCCATTGAACATCTACAACTGTGCCAAAAACGTTAACTAGAAGATCAGGCTGAATGAGCATATCTGTGCTATCTGGCTTGGTATGGGGACCTGTGTGTGCCATGAGCATAAAACTCAAATCCGAATGGGGGAAAGAATTGCATCATCAGCTGGCATATATATAGTACTTTAAGGTTCACAAAGATTTACAAATATTACCTCACTTAATCCTCACATCATCCCTTTAAGGTAATTGGTACTGTTAACTCCATTTTATAAAAGAAGAACTTGAGACATGTTAATTGACTGACCCAGGGTTACACAGCTAGTATGTGTATCTAAGACAGGATTTGAACTCTCTGACTCTAGGCCCAGCATTATACCAGTTAGCTATCCCAAAAGTGTTTAATTTAATTAGGATTAATGTTCCTAATTTATCCTAGGGATAATATTTATGATAGCAGGCTTATAAAGTGGGTGGTGTGCCTTGAATGAACCTAATTTCCTGTTGTTAATCCAGGAATTTGTTTGAATCACATTTAAGTCTTTTTTAATTGGTTGATAGCTTTTAATCACATCATCTACATTTTCTACTATATCCCTGCAGCATTCTGTTTTCTTATGTTTTTTTTTTCCCATAGGAATTTGAATAGAATCACATTATTGT
>JAJPUD010000234.1:510033-534859 GCA_023553655.1 Myrmecobius fasciatus | reverse complement strand
ATTTCCTAATGGTGGTTTCCAGCTCTGATAGAACTAAAAGGAATAAAGTTCAAGTTTCCTAAAAAAACATCCTGGGATCAGGAGCATGTGTCCTCCTTCCATCCTGGTCAGAACTTGAAACAAAGTTTGGGAAACAAAGATGTTTAAACTTAGACCCTTTAGCACTTCCTTCTCAAAAACTACCCCAAATGTGTGTAGGCCATGGGAAATCCCTTCTTCCTCCCCATTCTGAGGACGAGCCTCGGGACACCGAGTTACCACAGTCATGTTCTTGCCTTCACATGTGAAGAGTGAATTGTGGCTGCAGGTGGCATTGGGAAATAATGACTAAGAACTACTCAGTCATAACGTCTGATTTTCTGTCCTGAGAAGAAATGTACTTCCATCACTGGGAGTTAGCTGAGACACAGAAACAGCACCCTGATACAACTTTTTCTCCTTACCCCTCACCCCTTTCACCTCCATCTCTTCTCAACTTCAAGGCCATAATGGAGCAAAAATGCTGTTACTCAGATCTCAGGAAAAAATTCTGCCATCTCACACAGTACCCAGTGAAAAGTCCTAAATGTGTCAATTTGGGGACTCTGTGTAAAGCTTGGAGAACCCTTTCAAGATTTAGCCAGGCTGGAATTAACTTATTATTGTGATGTTTCTAGAACATCAGCACACACTGTGTACCAGGCACATTAGTCAAGCCTATTATCTCAGGATGTTGCTAACTGCATAACAGAACTATGGGTGTCCTCAAGGACTAAATTTGCTGTTTGAATCATGAAAATAGTAACAATTATATCCATAGGGCAATGAGTATTAATGTCACAAGTCCATTTAGGAAGGGGGAGGGGAAGAAGCCTTTTTTTTTTCTCTCTTTTAAACTTCACTGAAAGATGGAGTGGTAATAATGTGAATATATGTGAGGATCTGTTATATTGCTGGATTACTGGTTTGATTTTTTTTTGTAATTGTATAATTCAGGTATGGATAAACTGAGAAGAGTTTTCATATGTATATTGTTTATTAATGTAATTGGCAATTTTGAATACAGACTTAATAAATTGAATTCTATTTTATCAAAATTTTGAGTAAATTAGAAAAATAATTTGGACTTTAGCACTTCACATCATCTGCTATCCCCTTTTGGGTAAGATTGATTACCTCCCCACAAACTTTCTGAATCATTCTTCTCAAAGCACCAGGAAGCCTTTTGTGTCACAAAGTTTCTTGAAAATATTTCTCAGATCCAAAGCAATCCCAATAGCCTTTGGACAGAAAATGCCATCCTACATCCAGAAAAAGAACTATGGAGACTGAAAGTAAATCAACACCTACTATATTCCTTTTTTTTTTTTTTAATGTCTCCCATGGTTTTTCCCTTTTGCTCTGATTTTTCTCTCACAACATGATAAAGCAATGTGTTAAAAATAATAAATTTCTCAGAATCTTGTTAAATCCAAAATAGGCCCTGTTCTCATGCACATTCCAAAAATTTGGGGCCTATAGCATTCAATTTCTCTACCTACTTCTGATGCCACTCAATGCAAAGGCATGGATAATTAATTTTTATCCCTGAAAGAGCAATTTCTTTTTTTTCTAATAACTTGTTTTAATTTTTCCAAATACAAGTATAGTTTTCAGCATCCACCCTTGCAAAACCTTGTGTTCCTAGTTTTTCTCTTTCCTCCTCATCTCCTTTCTCTCATAGGTAGCAAGTAATCCAATATAGGTTACATATATGCAATTCTAAACATTTTCCCACAAAAATCAGATCAAAAGGGAAAAAAATGAGCAAGAAAAAAAACAAGCAAATAACAAAGGTGAAACTATGATGTGATCCATATTTAGCCTCCATAGCTCTCTCTCTGAATGAAAATGGCTCTCTCCACCACAAGTCTTTTGGAATTGCCTTGAATAACCTCACTTTGAAAAGAGCCAAGCCCATCACATTTGGATCATCACATAATTTTGTTGCTGTGTACAATGTTCTCTTGGTTCTGCTCATTTTATTTAGCATCAGTTCATGGAAGTCTCTCTAGGTTTTTCTGAAATCATCCTGCTTATAGAACAATAATATTCCATAACATTCACTTATTCAGCCATTCTCCTGCTGATGAGCATCCACTCAGTTTCCAGTTTTTTGCCATTACAAAAAGGGCTGCCACAAACATTTTGCACATATGGATCCCTTTCCCTTTTTTATGATCCTTTTGGGATACAGACCCAGTAGAGATGCTGCTGGATCAAAGGGTATGCACAGTTTGATAGTTTCAAATTGAAGAACAATTTATGTTGTTGCCCATAGAAGGGAACCCCAAAGTGGCTTCCCAAATTTAGAAAATGTCACCCCCTCTCCTATGAGTGTCCTAAGACCCTTTAACATTTAAATGACACCTTTGGATTTCACCTGGATTAGAAGCAGCCTGATAGATTAGTGGGAGCACTGGGTCCCAGCCGGATGCCCTCTGAATCTAAGTTTCCACCTCTTCTCCAGCAGATGAGGACTGGACACCATCAGGTCCTTTGACCATTTCTGATACTCCGTTTCAGAGACTCAAATCTCACCATATGAGAGTAAACCCCGGGTTGGGATCACCATTAATTGCTCCAAAGAACAGCAAGATGCTAATAAGTTGAATGATTGAATTGACATATTATACATCCAGGATAGTAAATGGATATCATTTCAAGCTGGGCCTTATCTGGGTCCAGGAAGAGTTATGGATTCTCTGGGGTCCAAAAGCCCTCTCTGGTCTAGGAAGGGCATCACTGGGTTGTTCCCGGCAGAGCTCTTGCTTTCCCTTGCTATGCAAGAGCTCAAATGCGGATGTGTTGGGATGACTTCTACTCCAGAGAAGGATTTTGGACCCCAAAGAATGAACACCTAAATTACAGAAGAGTGAAAGGCTCCTTACCTCACTGAACCTTTCCAAGCCTTCAGTTTCCTGAGGGAAAATAACATCTGTCCTACTTTTTTCATAAACCTATGAGCAAATTTAACCTTACTTCAGGTAATGAGGTACAGTTCAGAGGGTGAAGAAATATGCCAGGAAAGTGCCCTGGATTAGGAGTGTGAGGCCCAGGGTTTGAAAATCCCAGTTCTACTAGTTATTATCTCGGTGGAATTGAGCAAATCACTTGACCTTTTTGGGCCTCTGGGGTCCCTTTTGGCTCTAGATTTGAGATCTGTTATTTCTTCAACTATGACCTACTCAAGTTGGCCATAAATTCCTCCATTGAAACTATTACTTCTATCTGTGGCTCATACGTGTTCTGACGAAGTTTTGGAACAATAGGGAAAGCAAAGGAAGTGTGTGCAATATCTCAACATCCTCTTACCATGGTCATCAGGAATCAAAACAAACCAGTGTCCCAGAACTCTGGTCAGAGTTCATGGTTCTTTCTAACTTAAAACAAGAGAGTAACATCCAATTCCAGTACATTCGACCCAATAAAGTCTACATTCAAGGAATGAATTTCTAATTAACTAGGTAATCTCACTCTAATGATTATATGATGCTACCTGAAGCTCTTCAAAATGAAAACCTTATCTCTCATTAGAAAAATGTTCACTTATTCCCCACTCTGCTTCTTTCCAAATGTAATCTAATAAAACAACATTTAGGCACCAGATACTACATTCATTGCCCTTACATTCATTTGGGCCACACAACACAACAAATAAAAAGTAAGAAATATATTAATTCTTGGATTGCTTGTCATCTAGGGGAGGGAGTGGGGGAAGGGGAGAAAATTGAAACACAAGGTTTTACAAGGGTTAATGTTGAAAAATTATCTATGCATATGTTTTGAAAATAAGCTTAAAAAAAGAAATATTCATTCTAATGGGGAGAACATTGAGAGGGACAAGAAAAGCCTTCTGAAAGAAGTGGTACCCCCTACACGAGTTGTGCTTTGAAGGATGACAATTTCAAATTTAGTATGTTATATTGGAAAAGTTGCTGGAGTGGGAGCTTAAGTCCTACCACTAGCTAACTGTGTGACCTCTTTACATCCTATAATCCCTAAATTCCTCATCTGTACCAATAGGAGGGTTGGATTCAGTGGCTTTTTTAATACTTTTTCCCACTCTGAAATGTGTTGAAGTAATGTAATGAATATGGTACTACATTTATTTTATTTTTTTCTTTAATAGTATTTTATTTTTCCAAATACATGCAAAGACAGTTTTCAGTATTCACCTTTGCAAAACCTTGTATTCCAAATTTTTCTCCCTTCCTCCTTCCCATTCATCCTCCCCTAGACAGCAAGCAATCTGATAGAGGTTAAACATGTGTGATTCTTCTAAATATATTTTCATTTTCATCATGTTGTGCAAGAAAAATTAGATCAAAAGGGGAAAAATACATGAAAAAGGGAAAAAAAAACCCAAGCAAACAGCAATAACAACAAAAAGGTGAAAATACTATGCTTCAATCCATATTCAGTCCCCATAGTTTACTGGATGTAAATGGTTCTTTCCATCACAAATCTATTGGAATTGTCTTAAATCACCTCATTGTTGAAAAGAGCCAAATCCATCACAATTGATCATCACATAATCTTGTTGCTGTATACAATTTCTCTTGGGTCTGCTCACTTCACTAAGCAGAAGCTAATGTAACTCTTTCCAGGCTTTTCTGAAATCAACTTGCTTATTATTTCTTATAGAACAATAATATTCCTTTTTTTTTTTAAATAACTTCACGTGGTTTCTTAATGTGGATGGGGATAAGAAAGAAAAACTAGACCTCAAAAAAAATTTGAAACAAACATAAAAGAATTTTGTTTTGAATGTAACCTGGGGAAAAATTAAATAAATAATTCAAATGTAGAACAATAATATTCTATTACATTCATATACCATAACTTATTCAGCCATTCCTCAACTAAGGGACATTCATTCAATTTTATGGGATTATATTTAGACTCAGGAAGACATGAATTCAGATCCTGCTCTAGATTTCCTAGCAGTGTGATTCTGTACAAGTCACTTAATCTCTACCTCAGTTTTCTCAGGGTTGTGTGAATCAAAGGAGATAAATGTTTCTGAAACATTTTGCAAATCTTAAATGGCTATATAAATGCTAGTTCCTCTTTTTCTTATCATTATAATCTTCTCCACATCTTTCTTCTTTTTCCTTTTTCTTCTCCCTTTATTCTTCCTCCTCTTCTTCCTCCTTATTACTCCTAAAATAATAGTATATTAATTATACTTAAGACATTTTCACCCACAATTATCCATTCATTCAAACATTATTAAAATAATGTGCTAAAAAGGTAACAAGATTGTGCTTCGATCCATATTCAGTCTTCACAGTTTTCTCTTTAGGTGCAAATGACATTTTCCATCGCAAGTTTATTGGAATTATCTAGGAGCATTGCTGAGAAGAGCTACATTCATCAAAGTTGATCATTGTATTGTCCTGTTGCTGTGTATAATGATCTCCTGGTTCTGCTCATTTCACTCAGCATCAATTCCTATAAGTCTCTCCAGGCCTCTCTGAAATCATCCTGCTGAACAATAATATTCCCTAACATTCATATACCATAATTTGTCCAGCCACTCTCCAATTGATGGGCATCCATTCAGTTTCCATTTTCTTGCCACTACAAAAAGGGCTGCCACAAACATTCTTGCACATGTGGGGCCCTTTCCCTCTTTTATGATCTCTTTGGGATACGCAGCATTCCAGTGTCACCGTAGTGATATATGTAGTTTTATAGCCCTTTGGGCATAGTTCCAAATTTCTCTCCAGAATGATTGGATCATTTCACATCTCCACCTATGTTTGTCTTTCACTAGTCAGAGAAAATAATTAGCTCAAAGAAAAGGCTTTTCAAAAAAATAATACTATACGAAAAATAGTAACAAAATATCTCTTCCATAAGCGTAGGCTAAATTTTTCTACAAATATACTCAGCATGAGAAATGAGAGCAAACATACACAGGTTACAAATGAAGAAGCACACATTTTAGCAACACATGTGACAAGAGCAAGGGGTGGGATGCACATTTAGAAAACATATACAACTGAAACATGGAGAAGGAGAACTCATGTGTCTGATGCTTTAGGGGCTCCCTACAGATTTTGTTTTCTAATCTCCACCACATATTGCCTCCTGGATAACTGCTAGATGCTGCTTAACCTATCACCTGCATTGTTAGATTCTAGTTCAGCTGAAATCTGGGTCACTTTGTTTTCACTGTGAGCATTCATACCTCAGAGATAAGCAAACACTTGATGTCAGGGCTTGATATAATGTTTTATTATTTTTCTAGACTTCAGAAAGTGATGGAGAATGTATTAATATTGCAAATTAAACTTAAAAGTGCATCATAAATACACTCCTCCCCCAGATCTGGTTGATGAATATTTATAAGCATGTACCTGCCTGAAATCCTTAGCTAGAGTATTGCCACATTTTTAAAGAAAGATCAGAAATCCTTATCTGGCCTTGTCACCATGTCAGTTGCTTTTTAGGAACCATGTGGACCATCATCTTCCTCTTCAATGAGCAAGATGAATCAGGAAATCTTTCTGTAAAAGATCTAGTGTTTAAACTCAAACTCAGGAACTCTTGAATTTGGCGTTATCCATTTGGCAAATGAAGATTCTTGGATCCCTTCCAGCACAAGATTTATGATTCTTTGACCCTGGCTCTCAAGGAGCTCACAGTCTTATGGGAAAGACAACATGTAATCACCTATGTAGAAATAAGCTATATGCAGAATAAGTTGAATAACCTCTGAGGAAAGGCACAGAATCAAAGGGGATTGGGAAAGCCTTCCTGTAGAAGATAGTATTTTATCTGGGATTGAAAGGAAGCCAGGAAAGACTAAAATCAAAAATGAGGAGGGGAGAACATTCCAGGAAAGGGGATAGTCAGTGAAAATGCAGATTCTGAATTCAGAGGCACTACTATACACCTCTCAGATTGGCTAAAATGCCAGGAAAAGATAATGATGAATGTTGGAGGGGATGTAGGAAAACTGGCACACTAATACGTTGTTGGTGGAGTTGTGAACTGATCCAACCATTCTGGAGAGCAACTTGGAACTATGCCCAAAAGGATATAAAATTGTGCATACCCTTTGATCCAGCAGTGTTTCTACTGGGCTTATATCCTGAAGAGATCATAAAAAAGAGAAAGGGACCCACATGTGCGAAAATGTTTGTAGCAGCCCTTTTTGTAGTGACAAGAAACTAGAAACTTAGTGAATGCCCACCAGTTGGAGAATGGCTGAATAAGTTATGGCATATGAATGTGATGGAATATTATTGTTCTATAAAAAATGATCATCTGGATGATTTAAGAAAAACCTGGAGAGAGTTACATGAACTGATGCTAAGTGAAGTAAGTAGAAACAAGAGAACATTGTACACAGCAAAAACAAGATTATGTGATGATCAACTGCGATGGATTTGACTCTTTTCAACAATGAGGCGATTCAAGGCAATTCCTATAGACTTGTGATGGAGAGAGCCTCTGTACCTAGAGAGAGGACTGTGAGAACTGAGTGTGGATTACAACATAGTATTTTCAACTTCATTGTTGTTGTTGTTTGCTTGCTTTTTGTTTTCTTTCTCATTTTTCCCTTTTTGATCTGATTTTTCTTGTACAGCATGAAAATTGTGGAAATATGTAGAGAAGAATTGCACATGTTTAACATATATTGGATTACTTGCCCTCTAGAGGAGGGGAAGTAGGGGAAAGGGAGGGAGAAAAATTTGAAGCACAATGTTTTGCAAAGGTGAATGTTGAAAACTATCTTTGCATATATTTTGAAAATAAAAAGCTATTATTTTAAAAAAGTCAAAATGAATATTCAAATAAAATTTTTAAATAAAATGCTAGCAAAAAAATGCAGAGTCTGGAAATGGAGTGTCTTGTGTGAGGAATAGTGTGATGCATCACTAGATCACAAAGTAAATGGGGTGAGGGGAGTGTGGGCTAAGAAGTCTGGAAAGGAAAGGTACAAAGAGACTAGCTTATGAAGGACCTTAGAAGTCAAACTGAGGATATTATATTTGATCTTGGAAGTATTATGGAGACACCATTTTTTTTAAATAGGGAGTGACATAGTCAGACCTGTGCTTTAGGAAAAATCACTTTGATAACTGAGTAACGGACCAATTACAATGGAGAGAGACTTGAGGTAGCAGATTATTGCAACAGTCTGGTGTGACATGATGAAGGTCTGCCCCATAGTGATGTCAGGGTCAGAGGAGAGAAGGAGGTGTATTCCATAAATGTTACAAAGGTGAAAATCAGGACTTGGCAACTGATTGAATATTGGGAGGGAAGGGGAGAGTCAAATTAGGGGGTAGGGCTGAAGTGGCTGAGGATGAGAGGATAGAGAATTATAGTGGAGAGGACTCTACCTAAGTAGCCATTGATTCATGCCATGGGATGTTCAGTGATTCAGATAGGAGAAGACAAAGTTTCTCAACTCTATACCAACAGACCATCACACCCGAGGAAGAAAATGATTGGGACCAAATATAACATAAATCTATTTTTTGCTAAATCTGCTTGATTCATATTTACTTTCTGTGCCATATGGACTAAAGTAGGGCAGAGATAAAACTAATAATATTTGTATTGAGAGCAAATTCATTTGAATAGAGATGGGAGAAATAGGCAAGTTAATATGGGAACAAAACAGCCTTGGGTTGTTACACTGGGAGAGAGCCTCCATTGATTCTGACCTTTGCCCCAATGGGAATAGTGGAGCAAAGTGAGCCTGAAGAGAGAAATGACAACCCAGAGACAGTTGTAGCAACATGGGATGGTGGAGAATTTTAGCATGAGGTGGTGTCAACTACTATAAAGAAGCATGTCTTTTGCCAGTGATGGCACCCTGGGACAAAGCCCCATTGTCCAGAGCTAGTTAATTCTCTGACTGGGAGTTTCCAAAATCAAACAAACATCTGCAGTCACTCAGTGTGTAGTTCAGTTTTGTATACACAGAGGTCAATGTACAGCAACACCTAGGCAAATATATAGAGATCTTTAACACTTTAAAAGTCACACACGTATTATTTAGCCACTGGTTATTGGATAATCCATTTCTAAATGCACAAATCAATATGTACTCACTGGATCAGAAGAAAATTAGTAATTCATTTTTCCATTACTAATACCTTTTATTATATATATAATATAATATCTGTGTATATTATAGATATATATATAGAGAGAATATATATATAGAGAAAGATGCATTAGTGGAATCATCAGCCCTAAATATTTAAGCCTTACAGTGAATGAGCAGCAGAAGAAGAGGACTTCTCTTTGACTTCTAAGAAATGATGAATCTTGACTGTTCAAAGAGTATGAGAAGGAATAAGATTATACCAGAGCTCAGGATGTCTGCTAATAGGAGTATAGAATATAAATGTGGGTTCTATTTCATAGAATTTGAAACTCTTCTTAGAATCTCACAGTTGGATGGTTCTTCAGACACCATCAAGTCCTCATTCATAAAACAATGGTCAACTAGAACCTCATCCTTTTCTTTTGGCTTAGTCCTTTCTGCCTGTGACATTATGGGCAGAGAAAAGAGACAAAGCAGAAAGGAAAGAGACCTTGGACTTTCTTATCTGAGCTCAAAATGTGACTCATTAATCTGGCTCTTGGTTCTGTCTTGCATTTGTTCTTTCATTTTAAGTGAAGGAGAGCAAAAGCTACAATTTACAAAGACTTCACTAGGAGGTCTCAGGGCAGAGTCCATACTTGGATGTAAACCAATTTGATATAGAAAATGTATTAAGTCTGAACACTCTCTCCAGAGACTGAAGTGGAATAAGAGAGAGTGTGACTCCAAGGTATTAAGGAAAAAATTTGTACTTAATCTGTTCTTGCTGAATTTTAGAAGTAAATATCTCCTTGGAAAAGCTAATTGATGTTAATAGACTAAACAGAACTGTGCCACTAAGTAGCTAATAATGATTGAATAGGGACACAAGCTGATAATATTAGAGAAAGATACTCCTAACTCCATAGAGGTACCCCTAAAACCCTGATGAGGATAGATAGCCAAATATATAGGCTGTGGGAGATCGAGACGAGAGCAATTGCTATACAAAATTCCAGAGAAACTTTCGTTAAACAATCAAAGACTAACATGAGCCTTTGTGAATAGTAGAAATTCAGTAAATCAAAAGCTACATCCTCAAGGAAAGTTCTCCTGATTCCCCCAAGTTGTTAGTTCTCTCCCCTTAGAAATAGTCTTGTGTCTGGTTGTCCATATGCCTTTTGTTTTATAAAATAAATAGATTGTAAGCTCCCTGAGGGCAGAAATGGTTGATTTTTCTTTATATCCCAAGGCTTTGCACCATGAATATAGTATAGATAGATAGATAGATAGATAGATAGATAGATAGACAGACAAGACAGAAAGAGAGATAGAGAGATAGATGAATGAATAGATATATGGATAAGATAGGTGATAGATGTAGAAATAGATATAATGTAGAATAGATATATTTTATAGGTATCTAATCGAGGCTTGTTGAATAAATTGCAAATGAGTGTCCCCTTATAAAATAGGTATATGCATATGTGGATTATATATCATTCCTATATCTACATGGGTTGTTTAAATGTAAAACACATACAGCTGGCAGATGGTACAGTAGATCTCTTGGAATACAACTGGCTTCTTTCTACAGTAGACTGAGATTTCCTTCTTGAGACGGGTGGCGAGGGAGCAGCGACTGGGGCTTGTTCTCCTTCCCTCTCACATCTCCAGGAGGACTCTCAGACTAGAATTATATCTCTATGCCCCCTCCAATAGTGCCGGTCTAGGGTTCGAGTCTCACTTACAGCAAGGCCCATGGATACTCAGGTGGGTGATAGAAGCAGAGGAGGTTCCCCGGCTCCTCAGATGCGGAATCTAATATTCTGTCCCATGTACCCAATCTCAATCGGAAGCGACTTTGGAAAGCATCTAGTCTAGGTCCCTGAATGTATATACGGGGGAGGAAATTAAGGACCAGTGGGGGAAGGGGTTATTTGGCCAAAGGCCGGATGCAGAAAAGGGAGATTCGAATCCAGGGTCCCTGATGGCTGTGTTCCTTGGAGACACCCACCAAAGGTGCTAAGTTCGCTTCTGGAGGAGGCCGGGGAGAAGGGGTCCCAACCCCAGGGCACCCAGACCGGCTCCGTGCCCTTCTGAGTTAACACAGCCAAACTGAACTTTCCTCCCTTTTGCTCTCCCTCCCGTTCCAACCTCCCTCCGCCGCGCCCACCTGCTCCCAGGGGCTCCCAGTCACCCTTCCTCCCTCTCCGGAACTCCCCCGCCGTCACACCCCCAGATAGGGCCAGAGCACCGGCAGCCCCCGCCGCCGGCGGCACTCACTTGGCCGATAGGCGAGCACTGGACTGGCGAGCTCCCCTCGGCTCCCCAGCCATGCCCGTGGACCTCAGCGGCACCTGGAACATGGTCAGCAATGAGAACTTCGAGGGCTACATGCTGGCTCTAGGTAGGGGAGGGCTGTGCTCGGGCTGCGGGCGGGGGCGCCCTGGGAGTGCTGGCCGGCAGGCTGCGGGCCCCATTCGGGGTACCCTCTGGCCCGGTGCTCTCCTTGCCAGAGGGACAAGGGGATGGAGGACCTCGTTCCTGACTGCTCTTTCTCTCTCTGCCTCTATCTCGCTCTCTTTTTCCCTCTCTCCCTCAAATTTCTCTCCTCTCTCTCCTTTCCGCTTTCTTTCTCTCCTTTTCTTTCTGCCTCTGTCCTTCTATCTCTGTTTGTGTCTCGCTGTCTCTGCTTTTGTCTCTGTCTCTTCTTCTCTGTCTTTGTCCCTCTTTTTCTCTCTCTCATTCTTTTTCTCTGTTTCTGTCCCTTTCTCTCTCTGTATGTCTCTCTGTCTCTGTCTTTGTCTCTCTGTCTCCTCTCTCTCTGTATCTGTCTCTCTGTTTCTCTGACTATCTCTCGGTCTTTCTGTTTCCATCTCTTTCTCTGTCTTTGTCTCTCTGTCTCCTCTCTTGCTCTGTCTGCCTTTGTCTCTGTTTCTCTCTGTCTCTATCTGTTTCCATCTCTTTTTCTGTCTCTGTCTCTATCTCTCTCTATTTCTGTCTCTTTCTCTCTTGTCTCACTGTCTTTCTATTTCCATCTGTCTTTCTCTGTTTCTCTCTCCCTGTCTGGACCTCTCACTATCTGTCCCTGTCTCTGTCTCTGCCTCTATCTCTCTGTCTCTCTCTGTGTCTCTTTGTATCTCTATCTCTCTCTCTGTCTCTGCCTCTCTCTCTCTCTCTGTGTCTCTTTGTCTCTCTCTGTCTCTGTCTCTGTGTCTGTGTATGTGTGTATATCTCCTTTATAATAATACAATCAGCATTTTTTAAAGCCAGAAAGAAGTGCTCCATATTTAACCCATGTCAGTTTGTTTGCTGTCTTGGGGAGGGGGGAGGAAAGGGAGGGAGAGAAAAAAATTTAAAACGCAAGGTTTTACAAAAATGAATGTTGAAAACTATGTATTTGGAAAAATAAAGTGCTATTTAAAAAAAAAAATGATGTGCCCACTTAACAGAGGGAAAAGTAGCTTAGAAAGGAGACCACACCCAGAGGTCTTTGCTATCTGCCAACAGTCCACTTGCCCCCTGGCTAGCTGAGAACTTAGGTGAGTGACTTCTGACCTTCCTGGCCTTTTCCATGCCACCATTAGAAATCTGCCCATCTGTGCTCTGGGTCTTGACATCTGGGCTTTAACACTTACCTGATGTATGGAGTTTTAGGAAAACACTCACAAGGGATCTGGGTCTGGAGTGAGATGAAACACCCATCTCTCTGTCATCTAGATAAATAGATGAGGTGCAGCCTGCTATAGTGGGAAAAACCCTTGCTCTGAAATCAGAGAGTCTAAGTTCATGTTTTCTTCCTGTATGTATTAATTACTTATATTAACATATAAGTAATACATATATAATATAATATAATATATACTTAAATACTTATGTATTAATTACTTCTGATTTTGAGTAAATCACCTAATCTAATTCAGTTTTTTCTTCTGTAAAAGATGGCTTTTTGATAAGGATGCCAACAACTAGGGAAAGTCCTTTCCCTCTAGAAGTTTATAGTTTCCTGGAATTATTAAGGTAGTTCATCATAATGTTGATCTAGGCTAAAGCTTTTTTGAAAGGCATTTTATTTACCATCTGATTATGAAATAGACATGAGTCTTTTGGGTTTTTTGTTTTGTTTTGTTTTGTTTTTATTTCTTTATTTTACTTTTTTTTAATTCAAGCTTTTTATTTGCAAAACATATGCACGGGTAATTTTTCAACATTCACCCTTGCAAAGCTTTCTTCCCTCCTTCCCCCCACTCCCTCCCTTAGAAGGCAAGTAGTCCACTACATGTTAAATATGTTAAAATATATGATAAATCCAGTATATGTATACATATTTATACAGTTATCTTGCTGTACAAGAAAAAAAAACTTGAGAAGGAAAATAAAATGCAAGCAAACAGCAATAGAGTGCATGAAAATGCTGTGTTGTGGTCCACCCTCAGATCCCACAGGCCTCTCCCTGGGTGTATATGCTTTTCTTCATCACTGAACAACTGGAACTGGTTTGAAACATCTCCTTGTTGAAGAGAGCCAAGACTTGAGTCTTGACAAGCTTGTTAATTTCCCAGATAACTTATTGAATCAGTTTCTAAATGAAATGTGGATGAGCCCATTGCTTCTGTTACTATAGTAAATCCATGTCTTTCCTACGCTCAGTCTAATTTAGCATTTGTCTGCTGTTAAAGAACCGATGAATTAATGCACAAAAAGGGATTGGGTCCCCCCCCACACTCCTCCCACTCCCTATATAAACCCTATCCTCCCACATGATGAAAAGGAAAAGAACATAAATGTCTTAGCTGACTAAAAACCAGAAGTCTAATTCCAATTCTAATGGATTCACTAATATCTAATTTCATTTCCTTTTTCTTTTTTTCCACCTTTTTTTTTAAAAAAGAAACTAACATATAATTCTCCAAGGGCAGAGAGAATCTTGGTTTTATGCTTTGTTAGCCATGAGATGTGAGACATCAATAAAATTGTTCTCCTTGCTGTGGAGTCTCTGTATTCCACCTAGCTTTTTGTAAAGATGGTGAAGATATTTAGTTTTGTTTGGCCACCAAAGCTTGCCGTTAAGAAACAATATGGGCATAAAATACAGTTATAACTAATTAGTAAACTGGGGAGGAGGAAGAGTTATCTCTGTTTAAGCCCAGGAACACACTCTGTGTAAAGGTAGATGACAAAGGAGAATTCTAAATTCTATAATAGATTGATTTCAGTTCTTGAAAAGGGAGCATTTGGGTTTCCTGCCCAAATTTTCCAACTCCTGTGTGCTCCCTGCTATTTTTTTTTTTTTTTTGCTAAGGCAAATTGGGGTTAAGTGACTTGCCCAGGGTCACACAGCTAGGAAGTGTTAAGTGTCTAAGACCACATTCAAACTCAGGTCCTCCTGACTTCAGGGCTGGTGCCCTATCCACTGAGCTACCTAACTGCCCCTCCCTGCTATTTTTCAAAGGGATTTTCCCAGAATTACACAGCTAGAAAGTGTATGGGGGCAGATTTTAACTCAGATCTTCCATATTCTAGATTTAACACATTACTCACTGCATCAGCAAGCTCCCTAAGGGATGATTGGAAGTATTTGAAAGCTTCCAAAAGGTTTCCCAGCTTGTGGATATGTTCTGATGCCCAATGCATTCTTTTGATAGAACCCTGGACCTGAAGTCAGGAAGATCTATCCCAGAAAGCCTTACTGAATAGCTAGTTGGGAAAGTCAGTAATTTGTTGGTTCTTATTTTTTCCACCAATCAGATAAAGAAAATAATTAGTTACCTGCAATCTCTGCCTCACTGAACTGGAGTGAGGCTCAAATAAGATAATGCACATAAAACACTTTGCAAATTTGCCAGGTCTTGGTTGGGTTAACATGTGGTATTTTGGAGCTCCTCACTCAATGCCTTCATTTCCCAATCCTCCAGAAGCAAGTCCAAACTCTTTGGCTGGATCTTTTAAAGTGGCCCCTAGGTGGTGCCATAGAGCACAGATCACTGAACCTCAGTTTTCTCATCCATAAAAAGGGGATAATAATAGCACCTACTTCCAGGGTTGTTGAGAGAATCAAATGAGATAATACTTTTAAAGTTCTTTGCAAGCCGTAAAGTTTCATGGCTCCCCTGTATTACTCCTTGATTTCACTTAACTTAGGGCCTCCTCTTTGAGCCAATAGCTCTGTTCCCTATTCCCTCAAATATCTCCCCCTAATTCTGGTCTCATTACCTCTGCTGGTGCTCTAGTTTGGGGGTTCAGGGTCACAGTTTCATTGGTACAAGGAGCTTCCAGAGAATGGAAACTTCATCCACTGATGATATGAGTCATTCCTCTAAGTGGTAAAGGGCTTTGCTCATGGGTACCCATCATACTGGCAGGTCTTTCTCACTTTCAAGTCCAGCAGTTTCTCCACTGTGCCATGCTGTTTCTCTATGCACTTACTTGCTTGGATTCTGCTATACCACCAACACTTTTCCTTCCCTACTTATGAGCCTTAACACATTTAGCCACAGTGATTCCCCCTCTTTTCTTCTAAGCTCTTAAAAATAGTGCTTTCTGTTCACACCACTCATGCCATTTAATCATGTGCTGCTATAAGATAGGCCAGTGTAGGCAGGTACATGAATGTGTGTGACTTGGAGTCAGGAAGACCTGCATTCAAATCCAGCTTCAGATGCTTAATAATTGTGATTGAGCAAATTACCTAAGCTCTGTCCAACTCAATTTGCTCATCTGTAAAATGGGGATAATAATCACATCTACCTCCCAGGCTTCTTATAGGAATCAAATGAAATAATATTTGCCAAAACAAATCCCAAAACCCACTCAGCAGAGTGCCTGGCTTATAGCAGGCACCATATAAATATCTATTCTCTTACCTATAAAATTGACCCTCCCCAATTTGTGGGACTTCCATATGGGCTTCAGGTCCATTACTGCCCACCCCAACCCACAGCACCTTAGCTCAGGGGTTGTAAGAATGTATTTCCCATTTCTCTAAAAAGATTAAAACTTCTTTCTGTATACCTATGAACGGTCATTATAAATCACCAAAGGAGGATTTGTCAATTGTTGGATTTTCATTGGTTATAACTGAACACAGGACACAGATCACTATCACAAAGTGGTGGTGGTTAAACCCAATCAGAAGAGAAATAGCACAAAAAAGGACCTGCCACTTTGACTGTGGCTAGAGGAGATCAGACTCATTTGTCTCTTATTCCTAAACTAAGAAAAAGGCATGGTGGGACTGGATGCAAGCAAACTAACATGAAGCTGGATCCTGCACATGGCACTTTAGTCCCATATGCAAAATGGTTGATGGCTACGTTTTCCTTTCTTCTCTGTCTTTCCATAAGTGTTCAGAGTTAAGTGCAAAAAGGCATTGGCAAACTGGCAAATTCTGGATTAACGCTTGCTTGAATATCTGGTCCCCAGGAGATCGAAGCTTAAAATCTAGTTAGGAGACAAAACTGAGTATCTGATCCCTATTAGATCAAAGCTTACAATCTAGTTAAGGAGGCAAAATTAACAAAGGTCACTGAATCAGCAGGTACAGTGCTGGACATCCTGGACATCCAGGCTTTCCTCCTGGAGAGTCCAATACACTACCCACTGCGCCACCTAGGGGCCAGATGTGGCTAATTAAAGTAGCATCATAACAACTGAGAAAAGCCAATAAAATCAGGGATGGCGCCTTAAGTTATATTTTAACAGATTTATGTCTTTTATTGCATACCGATGAGAAAAGGACTTAATGATTTGGAAAAAGATTCAGGTATATTTTAAAAATATATAGACTTGGCTGGTATGGGAAGAGAAGGATTCTGAATTTTTTTTTCTCTTTTTCAAAAAATCTTTGTTACAAAGACATATCTTGCTAAGGAGGAAAATGGAACAAGGCAAGGCAAAGAAGCATTTATTAAGTACTTACTGTTTGCTAAGCACTGTACTAAGGGATATGTGTATGTAAATATATATATGTGTGTGTGTGTATGTGTGAGTGTATGTGTATATGTGTTTGAAGGTATATATATATATGTTAAAGTACCTTAATTTCCAAATATATCCATATCCCATATGTATATCTGCTCTATATGTACACAAATATGTGTATATAGAGAGACAAAAGTATGTATACAGACCAACTTAAGATATATAATTGATATCATATTGCTTGCATTCTCAGTGAGTAGGTTAAAGGGGAAAAGAGAAGTTGGAACTCAAAATTTTTAAAAAATGAATTGGGGGGACAGAGCCAAGATGTCTGAAAAAAAATAGAAACTCACCTGAGCTCTCCCTAAAACCCCTTGGACACTTTTAAATAATGCCATAAAAGGATTCCTGGTACTGCAGAACTTCGAAATGGATGGGATGAAACAATTATCCAGCCCAAGATAGCTTAGAAAGTCAGTAGGAAAGGTTCTGATCCACCACAGTGAGAGTAGAACATAATCTAGCATAGATCTAACTTCAGCAAGCCAGGTAGGCCTTGGGAGCCACTGAATCATCAGCAATAGTGACTGCTTCTGGAACTCTCAGCCCTCAGATGATAAGGGAGCTGAACAACTGATCAGAAGGAGATTAAAAGGGTCTTTTTGCTAGCACTGAGGCAGGACTCTGTTGCTTTGCCTATACTTGATCTGGGTTGTAGTTCTGAATGATAGTCACAAGGCAAGGAGGAGCACTAGCACACCAGAACTTGCATACTGCAGTGGAACAGGGACCTTCATCACAATTTCAGGGCATAAAAGAGTGCTTGTGGCTGCTCACAAGCAGGAGAATAGTAAATGCCTCTCCCTGGATCATATCACCTTGGAAGAATTACAGGTCCTTAGAAGTATCTCTAAAAACAGCTGCCCAAAACCCCTAAAGCTTGGGACAGTGCATCTTACACCCTGGAAGCAGACAACCACTTTAGCAAAGGGTTAAAAGTTAAGAAATAGGATGGAAAAATAAACAAACAAAAAAATTCTGATTACAGAAAGTTATTATGGTGACAAAGATCAAAACACATACTTAGAAGAACATCTCAGAAAAATATGAATTGGTCTCTGGACATGGAAGAGCTCAAAAATTACTTTAAAATCAAATAAGAAAGGTAAAGGAAAAATTAGGAAAAGAAACAAAATTGGCAATTGAGATTTTTTTCCTATTTATTTTCAAGGCATTGACTTTGCCACACGGAAGATAGCAAAGATGGTTAAACCACAGAAAGTGATCAAACAAAATGGCAACAGCTTCACTATCCATACGCTTAGCACCTTCCGGAACTACCTTGTCCAGTTTAAAGTTGGAGAAGAATTTGATGAAGATACCAAAGGTCTAGATAACCGAAAATGCAAGGTAAGGGTGGAAAAAGTCACTGATGGCTGAGAGCTCTTTGGCCTGGAAGCATCCCCCTGGAGATAATCTCATCCTTTCTCTTACAACAGAGCTTGGTCACATGGGACAATGATAGACTCACCTGTGTCCAGAAGGGGGAAAAGGCGAACAGAGGTTGGACCCATTGGATTGAAGGGGACGAATTATATCTGGTATTTATGAATTACATGTTTCCTTTTGCTGAAAGACAGTTTCTCAAGCTGAGGTCCATGGACTCCCCCTATTTCCCAGTGGGTTGTAGGTAGATTTCAGAGGATCATCAATTTGTATGGTAAACACATTTATTTTTACAAATTTTTCCTATATATTTTTTCTTTTGGGGGGGCAATTGAGATTAAGTGATTTGCCCAGAGTCACACAGCTGGAAAGAGTCTGAGGCTGGATTTGAACTCATGGACATGAGTCTTCTTGACCCTGAGGATACAAACAAAACAGCCTCTGCCCTCAAGAAGTTTATAGGCTAACCCCTGTTTCTGGTATAAGTGTCAAGGATCAGCAACTTCTTACCTAGAATCTTAGAGCACTAATTCTCTTTTTGGGGATTTATTTTTAATAATATTTTATTTTTTCCCCAAATACATGCAAATACAGTTTTCAACTTTTGCAAAAACTTTTGCTCCAAATTTTTCTCCCTCCTGCCCTTACCTCCACCTCCCCAAGATAGCAAGTAATCCGATATAGGTTAAACGTGCAATTTTTCTAAATATATTTCCATATTCATCATGCTGTGAAAAAAGCCAGATCAAAAGGAAAAAAAATGAGAAAGAAAAAAGCAAACAAACAACCAAAACAAAACAAACAAAAAAAAAGATGAAAATACTATTCTTTGATCCACATTCAGTACACATAATTCTCTCTCTGGATATGGATGGCATTTCCCATCCCAAAACTATTGGAATTGACCTGAATCACTTCTTTGTTGAAAAGAGCCATGTCCATCACAGCTGATCATCACATAATCCTGTCGTGGCTGTGTACAATGTTCTGATTCTGCTCACTTCAGTCAACCTCAGTTTATGTCAGTTTTTCTATGCTTTTCTGAAACCAGCCTGTAGAGCAATAATTCTCAAAGTCTAGTCCATCCCAGGGAGACTTTCAAGGACTCCTTAGGTCAAAATTATTTTCACTATAATACTAAGAAGCTTTAATTTCTAATATGGTAAATATCCATCTCTATTACCCCATAAAGAAAAGCTCCTGATGGGGGTTGGGGGAGTATTCCTCAATTTTTAAGAGTCGAAAGTACTCCCCAGAGATTACTAAATGGCAGAGTGAGAGAGGACTGGGCCTGGAGTCAGAAAAATTCCAAATTCAAATTCGACCTCAGATATTTATAGTTGTGTGACGCCAGGCAAGTCACACTTAACTTCTGCTTGCTTCAGTTTCCTCAACAGTTAAATAGAGATGATAACTGCTCACCTTTCAGCATTGTGAGAATCAGATCAAATAATATTTATAAATTGCTCAGCACAGTAATTATCGTATTTGTTATTCAGTTGTTTCAGTCATACCCAACTCTTTGTGACCCCAATTGGGGTTTTCTTGACAAAAGTATTGCAGTGGTTTGCCATTTCCTTCTCTAGCTCATTTTACAAATGAGGAAAGTGAGACAAAATGGATAAAGTGCCTTGTCCAAAGTCACCTAGCCAGTAAGTGTCTGAGGCTGGATTTGAACTCAAGAAGAAAAGTCTTCCTGATTCCAAGCCCAGTGCTCTATGCACTATGGTACCACCTAACAGTCAGCTTAGCAAGTAGTGAATGCTTTTTACTTTTTCCTCCCTACTTCCAACCAAAAACTTTGAGGACCATTGCCTTAAAAGTTTGCCTCAGTCACCCAGAAGTTAAGTGACTTGCCCAGCCTGAATTAAAGGCAGAACTTGACTCTGAGGCAAAAAAAAAAATCAATGACCCCCAAAGAAGGAACAACCTATCCAAGTACTGTGTGCATCCACAGACCAAATACTGTTTGATGTTGCATTAATTAGTTTTTTTATTTACATTGCAATGACTCCCTAATATTCTTTCTTACTTTTCCTTTTACTCCATAGATCTTTCCCTTATAGCAAAGAAATATCTTTAAGCAAAAGAAATGAACAGATTGACTACACATGCGTCATTCTGTACCTGTAGTCCACCACTACTGTGCGGGACTAGAGATGTTTCTCATCTTCAGTCCTGTGGAGGCAGGACTCTAGAACAATTTCTCATTGTAATTTCATTGATATGAGGAGCTGTCAGTGAGGAGGATGTCTCTCCGTCCATCAAAGGAGAGCAGCAATTCTTATAATTATTATAATTCTTGTAATTTATAGAATTACTGGAAGCCCTGAGAGGCTGATCTATTTGCCCAGGGTCACACAGGCTATATGTGGCAGAAGTCCTGCTGATTCTGAGGCTAGTTCTGTCTCTGTTACTTCTCTACCTGAATCTTCTTACCCTTATATGTATCTGCCATGGTAGTTCAACCAACAATGAGCATTTTAAAGCTCCTACTATGTGCAAGATACTATTCTAGGTCATACTAATATTGTGCTTTAGAAATATTTTTGATTATCTCCCCAGCCCTAAAAAAAAAAAAAAAACAAATAAATAAACAACAACATACACCTCTAAATCCTAGTCACAAAATCCTGTTGTAATGTTATACAAATCTGTGAATGGACCAAAAAAATCTTCCCTGTTATTAACATTTTTATCTTAATTTCAAAATCAATTAGTGGTAGGTAGATGGGATATACCTCATGATATTTTTTGCTCAAACCCACAGAGCTCCTACCCAACCTTTGGCATCTTGGTACAGAGTCCTATTGTGTCCAAGTTTGACAAGCTGGTAATTAATCCATCTAAGAGTTCAGGGAAGAGATTGAGTTCTTAAGTGCTGATCTCATCCTTTTTTCTTCCTTCCCCCAAACTCCAGGAAATGTTTTGTGAAGGCCAAGTATGCAAACAGAGGTTCCAGAGAGCCTGAGGGAGAAAGCTGATGCTGAGTGTGCACATCCACCCAGAGAGACCTGTCACTTTTACTGAGCTGATGACAAACAACCTTGTAAGGGTTCACGGGGCAGAAGGCTAAGCCCCTCTCCTCTCTTTTTATTGACCTTGCCAAGGTGTTTTGCAACAACCTCATTCTGGCCTGTTACAATAAATCTTTTTTCTAAACCACTCCAATACTCTCTTGTCATTTATCAACAGAGGGATCATAGGATCATAGATATAGAGAAAAAAGAGGGACCTTAGAAGCCATCTGATCCATCCCCATCATTTTACAGATGGGGAAACTGAGGCCCAGAAAAACAAAGCGATTTATCCAGGGACACAAAAGAAGGAGAAATGTGAAACCCGGTGCTTGAACTCCTAATGAGACAATTTATATTTACTGCTCAAATACCTTTTTTTTTGGCTTATTTCTTGGGTCTCATGCTCACATACCTGAGTCTTGGAGATCTTCATTCTCCATTCAAAGTCTCTCTTTCTTCTTTCTCATCTTTCATGCTTCTCCCTGTCTGTACATCCCTTTTTGTCTCTCTTTGTCTCTTTATACATGTGGTGATAGGTTTAAAGGTCTCTTAGCCAATCAGGAGTCTTATTTCCTTATCAATCTCAAGACCACCTGGGTGAGGTGCCATACTCTCAATTAGCTTGAATCTATTTTGTATATATGAACATATCTCCCTTGGGTAGATTGTAAGCTCCTAAAGGACTTGTTTCTTTTTTTTAATTATAGCTTTTTGTTTTCAATATATATATATATATATATATATATATATGGATAATTTTCAACATTCACCCCTACAAAACCCTCTGCCCTAATTTTTCTCACCCTTCTTCCCATCCCCTCTCCCAAATGGCAAGTTATCCAATATAAGTTAAATATGTGCAATTCCTCTATATGTATTTCCACAAATATGTGGCACAAGAAAAATAAGATCAAAAAGGGAAAAAAATGAGAAAGAAAACAAAATGCAAGCAAACAACAACAAAAAGAGTGAAAATACTATGTTGTATGTAGTGGATTTCCTGCCATCTAGGGGAGGGTTGGGGACTAGGAGGGAAAAATTTGTAACAGAAAGCTTTGTAAGGGTCAGCGTTGAAGAATTACCCATACATATGTTTTGCAAATAAAAAATTTTAATAAAAAAAAGAAAATACTATGTTGTGATCCACACTCAGTTCCCACAGTCCTTTCTTTGGGAGTAGATGGCTCTCTCCATTGCAAGTCCTGAAATAGCCTGAATCATCCATCAGAATTGATCATTGTATAGTTTTATTGTTGCTGTGTATAATGATCTCCTGGTTCTGCTTACTTCACTTAGCATCAGTTCATGTAAGTCTCTGAAATCATCTGGAGGGCTTGTTCTATTGTTTTTGTATCCCACCATCTGTCATAGACTGTTGTTGAGTCCTTTCATTTGTGTGTGATTTCTTGTGACCCAATTGGGGTTCTCTTGGCAAAGATACTGGAGTGGTTTGTCATTTTCTTCTCCAACTCATTTTACAGAGGAGGAAACTGAGGCAAACAGGATTAAATGCTTTGCCCAGGGTCACACAACTAGTAAGTTTCTGAGGCTGGATTTGAACTCATGAGGTTGGGCCTTCCTGTGCTACTTAGCAGTCTACTAGCTGGCATGTAGTTGACATTTAAAAGCTTGATGATTGTATGGTGAAGTGGTCAGAAGCCATAGAGACAAAGGAATGACTGGGCAGTGATGAGGTGAACAAGTAATGAAAAAAATGTATTTTCAACAAGTTTAGCTATGAACAGAATGAAAGCTATTAGACAATAATTTGAGAGGATGGCAGAGTTGAGGAGTGGTGCTTTTAAAAAAAAGTCGGGAGAACGTAGAGCTTTGGGTGTACCCTTGTGATGGATTTACTGGAAAATATGGCGCATGTTTTATGTAGAGAGTCATAATGAATGGGATACAACCTGCCCCACTGAATCATGTTGATGAGATCACAGATCTTTTGAAGCCCTGAGTCAGTTAATAGGCAGTGGAGAGAGCCCCAAAAGAGGAAGGGCTAGAGATAAAAGTGAAAGACTAATCAATGGAGCAAACTCTTAGAGGAAAAGAGATCAAAGGCATAAATGGACTGGTTAGATCTAGGGAGGAGGAGGGCAGTTCATCCTCTGAGATCAAATCAAAGAAGAAGGGGAGAGTTAAGGACACACAAAGGCTTTGAGGTGAAGATGATGAAAAATGAGGGAGCTCTTGACATCTTTTCTTTTTTAAAAAATTAAAGGTTTTTATTTACAGAACATATGAGTGATTTTTCTACACTGACCTTTGCAAAAAAATTTTTTTTGTTCCAAATTTTCCCCTCCTTCCCCCACCCCTGCCCCTAGTCTAATACATGTTAAATGACATCTCTTCTTTCAGTAAAGTTGGAAATAAAGTCATCTAGGAGGGAAGGCAGGACTGTGGAGGGCAGTGGAGAGAAGGAGGCATAGGATATGGACTCAGTCACATATGGAGATGCATTTCTTTGTACTTCTTCATACTTGGTCAGAGATCAGACACTCCAGATCAGCATATTGTTTGTTACCTAAGTATCTTAATAAAGTCTTTAAAAATTACTTTTATTTTTATAAGCTCACCTATCTAGGAGAACCCAGAAGCAGAGTAAAAACTTTTAAGCTGCAATTTCCCCTGTGAGATAGTTGTTGAAGTACCAGTAAACTCATTTTTCACATAGGAAAATTGAAGTTCAGAGATATTGTGATTTGGATTCTGAACTTACCATTTATCTCCCTGAACCTGATCTCTCCAAGGTAAATTTATTGGTTCACAACACAAATTATTTGTAATTTGTATTATGTATATAATCTATTATAAATATTTATGTGTAATTTATAATGATTTTATATATATAATCATTGGTAATTGATAATGTAAAATTATTAGTAAATAATCACTTCATTGCCATTCTACTAAATCTAATGGCTCTTTTACAATCTTCATTCTCCTTTGTTCCTGTTGTTTTTTTGACACGATCATGACTTTCTAATTGAGATTATACTTCCTCTGGCCTCTGTGATCCTGTTCTCTCTCCAGCTTCTCTCTTCTGTCTTATTATTCCCCAGTCTTCTCTGCTCAATAATTTGGTCTTCTAGCATGATGACTGGCACATTGTAAGTACTTAATAAATGTATGATGATTGATTAATTGGGAGTATTCTTCAAGAGGTTGTCTTGGGTCTTTTTTGCTTATCCGAGGGATCTTAGCTCACTATTCAATTAGCTTCTTTATAATATTTAACTCCAAAGCCAACTACATCCAGGGAGAGGCCTGTGGGAACTGAATGTGGACCACAACATAGTATTTTAATGCTTTCTGTGAATGTTTGCTTGCGTTTTGTTTTCCTTCTTAGGTTGTTGGG
>JAJPUD010000234.1:465443-485033 GCA_023553655.1 Myrmecobius fasciatus | reverse complement strand
TCCAGATCTTCTTTGGACATAAATTTATTACATCTCCACAGGTCTGACAGGTAAACTATACTACGTTCCTCTAATTTGCTTACAATATCACTCTTTATATCTAGATCATGAACCCATTTAGATCTTATCTTGGTATGTGGTGTTAGGTGTGGGTCAAGCCCTAATTTCTTCCACACTAGTTTCCAATTTTCCCAGCAGTTTTTGCCCAATAGTGAGTACTTATCCCAAAAGCTGGGGTCTTTGGGTTTATCAAACACTAAATTGTTAAAGTTATTGCCTAGGTTGTCCTGATAACCTATTCTGTGCCACTGATCGACTGCTCTATTTCTTAGCCAGTACCAAACGGTTTTGATGACCGCTGCTTTATAATATAGTTTTAGTTCTGGTACAGCAGAGCCACCTTCATCTGTCTTTTTTTTCATCAATTCCCTTGAAATCCTTGACCTTTTGTTCTTCCAAATGAACTTTGCTACTATTTTTTCCAGATCCACAAAATAATTTCTTGGGAGTTTGATTGGTATGGCACTAAATAAGTAGATTAGTTTGGGTAGTATTGTCATTTTTATTATATTCGCTTGGCCTATCCATGAGCACTTAATGTTTTTCCAATTGACTAGGTCTGATTTTATTTGTGTGGAACGTGTTTTGTAGTTTAGTTCGTATAGTTTCTGACTTTTCCTTGGCAGATAGATTCCCAAATATTTTATATCATCCATTATTTTGAATGGAATTTCTTTTTGTATCTCCTGCTGCTGAACTTTGTTGGTAATATATAAAAATGCTGATGATTTATGTGGATTTATTTTAAATCCTGCAACTTTGCTAAAGTTGTGAATTGTTTCTAGTAGTTTTTTAGTTGAGTCTCTAGGGTTCTCTAAGTATACCATCATGTCATCTGCAAAGAGTGATAATTTGGTTTCTTCATTACCTACTCTAATTCCTTTTATCTCTTTTTCTTCTCTTATTGCCAAAACTAACATTTCTAATACAATATTAAATAGTAATGATGATAGTGGGCAGCCTTGTTTCACTCCTGATCTTATTGGGAATGGTTCTAGTTTGTCTCCATTACATACGATGCTTGCTGATGGTTTTAAGTAGATACTATCCTTGCTATTTTTAAACTTCAGCTGAAACATAATATATTCTGTTTCTTTTGCTTTTACTCTGCATGTATCCTTCAAATGTGTTTCTGGTAAGCAACATATTGAAGTATGTTGGTTTTTAATCGATTTCACTGTTTCTGTTTTATGGGAGCCCATTCACATTCATAGTTATGACTACCAACTGTATATTTTCCTACATACTATTTTCTCCCCCATTAATACTTTTCTCTCTCTTTTCACCCTCTTCCTCCTCACCAGTATTTTGCTTCTGACCATCACCTCCTTCAATCTGCCCTCCCTTCTATCATCTCTTCCCTTTTCTTTCCCCTTTCTTCTACTTCTCTATAGGGTAAGATAAATTTCTGTACCCAATTGAGTGTGTATGTTATTCCCTCTTTGATCCAAGGAAGGATCTCTAGATCCAAGTTACCCCCTAGTTCTAGAATATTAAGGCAATTTTCCTTGATGACTTCTTGAAAACTGCTGTCCAGGCTCATTTTTTTGAGCAGGACCTTTAGGTTGTCCAATAATTCTTAAATTTATCTCTCCTGGATCTATTTTCTAGGCCAGTTGCTTGTCCAAGGAAGTATTTTACATTTTCTTCTATTTTTTCATTCTTGATTTTGTTTGACTAATTCTTGATGTCTCATGGTCATTAGCTTCAATTTGCTTAATTCTAATTTTTAAAAAACCTATTTTTTTTTACTTATTGCTGAATGGATTGCAAGACTCTGAATTATACTCTTACCAAGAATTCTCCCTAAACTTAAGAAGCTTTAAGTCAGTTCCAGAAACTGCTGAACCATAACATGGACCTTAATACAAAAAAAAAAATGACATGTAGACAGCATTTAATTTTCCAAAACAGGAGAAAGGCACATACAAGGAGACCCAGGATCCCCTGAGAAAGAGGATGGACAATATTTTCAAAATCAAAAGGGAGCCAATTAAAATGTCACCAAGAGTGAGAGGGATAAGACTCAATCTTGCTTCAGAAAGAAAGCTCCAATCTAGTTATGCTGAAAACCAGATCTTTCTACCCAGGGTTTATGGATTGTGAGTGACTTGCCCCCAGTGTTCATTCGATCAGCACATTTCATCTTAAATCTCAGATGTCCTTAGCAGCTGTTTGGGCATCTGGAAATATCTTTCTCTTGGACATTCTAACATAGATACAGGGCTTGCTTCACTGCTTCCATATTGTTTGTAGATATACTTAGATGTTCTTATAAAACATATCTCAATACACTTTAGTACACTCTCTTAATTTTTACTATTCCAAATCATATGGAAAAAAAATTTGTGGTTCTGATATTATTGACAGTAGAGTCATAAGAAAAAATATTAAATTAAGGACCCATAGTTTTCTTGAAACTTCAATTTCAGTTCTTAAATATCCTTTGCTGTTTCTATCTTTAATTTAAACACTTTAATCTAATAATTTTCACTGCCAATAATAAGCTAAAAGAAGACTCTTTAAAAAAAAACCCTATGAGATTCTGACTGATTAGTCCTTCTGGTTAAAGATTTAATATTCACCAAAGCAAATCTATACTCGAGGGTTTGTTTAAATTAGCATCAACTCCATTATCATTTAACTTTCTGCAGTATAAGTTAGTAAACTGTCACATTGATATATTTAAGAAATCAAAAAGCTAAAAATTTACATTCTTAAAGCATTTTAAAATTACATAAGTAACTGTTGCTTTCTCAAAATTTTTATTCAATTTTATATAGAACTTCAAATTTTTCAACTAATTCCAATTTTTTCTTTTTAGAATTCCAATTAATTTCAATTCAATTCCCATTCATTCCTCCCTTATGAAGAATAGGGACTGTAGGATATAATCCTCATATAAAACATAGGTAGCAGAAAACATTTTATAGGAAAATGACATCAGATACACAAATAAATTTACTTCATAGTTGTTAATTATACACCCACGGTAATAAAAGACACAGATAAATATACCATGTTTGTTGTTCAGTCATTTGTCAGTTGTGTCTTATTCTTCACAACCCCATTTAGGATTTTCTTGGCAGAGATACTGAAGGAGTTTGCCATTTCCTTCTCCAGCTCATTTTACAAATGAGGAAATTGAGGCATTCAGGATTAAGTGACTTGTCCAAATTCACATAGCTAGCAAGTGTTTGAGGCCAGAATTGAACTCAGGAAGGTAAGTCTTCCTGATTTGAAATCCATTGCTTGGTATTAATTATCTAATTCTAAACCATGAACAAAGCACAGTCTACATTACATGAATAAATTTTGTAAAACATACCTATACTTTGAGACATACTCTACAAATAGGTGTTAAGTAAAGCTAAAGAAAATTTACTTTGATTTTGAGGTAACACAAGACAATCCATCAGTTACTCTCATCTAAGAAAACCTACTACATTAAAATTCTTGTCCTTAAAATGAAACTGATGTACATGATGCTGACATTTGGTCTCTTCTTCTAGACTCCAAATTCTAACTTTCAGAATAATATGGTTCAGCAATGTTTAAAATAATAACACAACATGTTGTGTGCTTTCTAGTTACAAATTACTCTGACTTGCTGAGGAATAATATGTTAAGAAAAAAGCACTGAGGGGCATCTAGGTGGCACAGTAGATAAAGCACCAGCCCTGCAGTCAGAATGGCCTGAGTTCAAATTCGGCTTCAGACACTTAACACTTCCTAGCTGTGTGACCCTGGGCAAGTCACTTAACCCTAATTGCCTCTGGGTGGGGGGTGGGGGGTGGGGAGAGCACTGAATATGGACTCAAAAGGTCTTGTTTCAAATCCTGCTTCTGAATTTTTTGGGGTGACCCTAGGATATTTAATATTCATTTAAACATTTATTATTCATAGACCTTAGTTTTCTTATTTAGAAAATAAATATGTGTATGCTGTACATACACAGTGTGCTCAAGTGATATAAATCCTTCATGGAAGAGACTGGGGAAGCTGCTTCTGAAAAACATCATTATATCTAATAGAAAAATCTTGCTTCCCAATTTAGAGCTTAAGCAGACATCCTTTAACTGGTGACCATCTATTAACCATGTGAAAAAGAAGCCAATTGTTTCTGTTTTATTTTGTTTTTACATTTTATAATAGCTTTTTATTTTCAAAATACACACCAAAATAGTTTTCAACATTCACCCTTGCAAAAACTTGTGTTCCATATTTTTCTCCCTCCCTTTTCCCAATCTGCCTCCCCTAGACAACAAGTAATCCAATATAGGTTAAACATGTACAATTCTTCTAAACACAAGAAACTGCACAAGAAAAATCAGATCAAAAAGGGAAAAAATGAGAAAAAAACAAGCAAACAAAAAACAACAAGAACAACAAAAGATAAAAATGCTATGTTGCAATCCATATTTGGTCTCCATAATCCAATTTGTTGATAGGTTATATATATTTTTAAAATACTAAGTAGATAAAACAAAGTAAATCCACATTCTTATCTGGTGTGTTCAAGTGAGAAGGCAAAAACCAAGCTCAATGTGGGAAGAGAAGCTTGGGACTTTATGTTCCCACCATGGTCGTGTGACATATAAACATGTAACCCTGTTGTCACTTCTGTCTCTATTGCAGCCATTCTTTCTTTCTTTTAGGCACTAGAGTCCAACCTGAAATTTTCTGGAAGTCATGATGAAGAACAAAGTCCTGATTGATCAGTCTAAGTAGTAGCCAAGATATGACTAGGACTCATTTGGAAAAGAACTTAGTGGAGTGAATGCTGCATAGAAACAACTGAACCTACTCTCCACAGATACTTAAGTGATTTAGAAAAGATTTTTGCCATTTTTATATGTAATTGGGGAGGGGAGAGAAATAAGAGAGGAAAAAAGAAAAGAGTATTTGTTTTTGCTAGATCTTTTCAGTAAATATTTCATAAAAGCTAATTGATATTAATTGGTTAAATGATACTGGGGCATTAATTACTGGTGATTGGTATTGGGAAAAGTACATAGGAATGGGATCTCATGATAACATCATTAAAGATATCACTGATCCCTTCAGGATAGCCTTAAAACTGAGTGGAAGATGCAGCCAAACTTGCTCTGGAAGGATGAGTCCAGAGCCTCCCTACTTGAAGATTCTAGGTTGGAAGATCAACTCTAGAGCCAACTCAGCCAACTCTAGAGAAATATCCTCTTACCTGATAGGTTCAGTTTTTGAGTTACTGTTTTTGTGACGGGCTTAAGCTATTACTTTTTTTTCCTGAGGCAATTGGGGTTAAGTGACTTGCCCAGGGTCACACAGGTAAGAAGTGTTAAGTGTCTGAGGCCAGATTTGAACTCAGGTCCTCCTGACTTCAGAGTTAGTGCTCTATCTACTGTGCCACCTAACTGCCCCTGAGCTGTTACTTTTCACAAGAAGTTGGAGTGGGGAAACAAGGTTTACCTTAGTATTAAACTTTGTCAGTCAGGGAGGAACATAAGCTGAAACAAAGAGGGGCTCCAGGCTCCACTAGTTGGGATGTTTGCAATGTTTCTTCCAGTATAGCCACAAGCCATTAAAAAGAGAGGTGTTTGGTTTTCTGTATGAAGAAATTTGGGTTGTGATAGGGCTGGGGTGACTTGTCAAGAGAAGTTTGGCATTAGAAATCTGCAGCATATGTATATCGAGTCCCCAAAAGTAATACTTATAATAACAGGTAAATTTATTATGTATATATATATATTAGACATGGAGATAATTTATTATAATGATTGTCCCCAAATATAATAATAACTATTCATTGTAATGATTGAATACCTCATGAATGAATGAATGAGTGCCTAATAGCAGGCAGCTAGGTAGTGCAATAGATAGAGCTGGCCCTGAAGTCCTGAGCACAAATCTGACCTCAAACACTTCCTAGCTGTGTGACCCTGGGCAAGTCACTTCACCCTGTTTGTCTTGGTTTCCTCATCTGTAAAATGAGCTGGAGAAGAAAATAGCAAACCACTGCAGTATTGTCAAGAAAACCCCAAAATAGGGCCACAGAGAGTTGGAAAGGACCAAACATCATCATTCACTACTCCATGCTCTCTCTCAATAATGACAGCTCGAAATTATTGCTTAAGTACATTAATTCATTTCATCCCCACATAATCTTGTGGGGTGAAGCTACAATTATCTCTATTTAATGGCTAAGGAAACTGAGGCAAGACAGGTTAATCGATTTACCTAGGATCACACAGCTAAAATGTGTCAGAGATGAGTTTTGAACTCAGGTCTTCATTCATTCAAGTCCATTGCTCTATCCACCTTCCACAAACTTCTCAATAGGGGGTGGGATAACAATAATAGCAATAATAACTTTTACATACCACTTACTATGTGCCAGGTACTATGAAGTGATATATACTTCACATTTTACTTGATCCTCCCAATAATTCTGTGAGGTAGGTATTATTATTCTTTTCCCCATTTTATAGGTGAAGAATGGAGACTGAGTTAACATACTTGCCCAGGCTAGTAAGTGTCTGACCTATATTCATATTTGAATCCATGTCTTCCTCACTTCAATCCCTGAACTTCATCCACCTTATTCCTTCTTTTATCTTCCTTAGGGTATAGAGGAAAATCAAAGAATCAAAGATTATAAAGCTAAAGTTGACCTTAGCGATCATGGGGTCCACCTCCTTCCTGTGCTGTGTCCAACTGCCCCTCCTCACCCCTTTTACAAATTAGGAACTAAAGCCCCAAGAGGGAAATTTACTTTCCCAAGATCACTTAAATAGACAGTGGCAGAATGGGCATTTGGAGCCAGGATCAGGGACCATAAATCCATGTTCTTTCCATTGAGGAAAGAAGGAAGAATGGCAGGAAGGAGAGGAGTAGGAGATAACAGTGTGAGGATTTGGATAGAGTGAGAGAGAGATGGCTAGTATGAATCTCAAAAGGAGGAGAGGGAAGGTTCTTTCCATTTTCCCTTATCTGCCCCTCCACCCCATCTCTGTGAGCTTTAAGGAAAGTAGGGCTTCATAACCAACCTTCCTTAGATGTCTTTGAAAGGCTGCTCTGTTCTGTGAGACTTGATAATGGAACCCCTGGAAGGATTTCTCTAAAAGGCATCATTACCAGCAAAAAAAGAAAAAAAGAAAAAAGAAAACAGCCAGATTTTCAATGACAAAGAAGAGAGGAATATCCAGCAGAGGGCACCCAAGCAATCGAATTGAATTGAGTCACATTGGGAGAAGCCATTCCAAATTAAACTTTTGATCAGGGGCTTTTAGCCTGGCAGTCTCTGAACCTGGATGTGTGTGTGTGTGTGTGTGTGTGTGTGTGTGTGTGTGTGTGTGTGTGTGTGTGTAGTTAGAGAGAGAGAGAGAGAGAAAGATTTTTATATATATTACATATATATACATTTATATATGTATGTATGCATGCATAGCTATATTTCAATAGAATTAGATTCCTTTGTAATCTATTTTATTTTATGCATTTAAAAAATGTTATTCTGAGATGGGATCCATAAATTGCACCAGATTTCCAAAGGGGCCCACGGCACCAAAAATATTAAAATTTCCTGCCTTAGAGGTAGCTACCTCCTCTTAAGTAAAATTTTCTACAAGACTCATTGGCATATGAAACATCATTTCTAGGTTATTAAATTCATTTATTGCTTTAAAAATTGTCATTTACTTGGGAATCATGTCCCCAATAAGAATTTTTCTATTAGAAGATCTGAAATTTCATCATTAGAGATTAATTTCTAGGTGTTCCAAATCACTATTGATCAGAGAAATACAAATTAAGACAACTCTGAGGTACCACTACACACCTGTCAAATTGGCTAAGATGACAGGAAAAGATAATGATGAATGTTGGAGGGGATGTGGGAAAACTGGGACACATACATCGTTGGTGGAACTGTGAACGGATCCAACCATTCTGGAGAGCAATCTGGAACTATGCTCAAAGAGTTATCAAATTGCACAATACCCTTTGACCCAGCAGTGTTTCTATTGGGCCTATATCCCAAAGAGATCTTAAAGCAAGGAAAGGGCCCCACATGTGCAAGAATGTTTGTGGCAGCCTTTTTTGTAGTGGCTAGAAACTGGAAACTGAATGGATGCCCATCAACTGGAGAATGGCTGAATAAATTGTGGTATATGAATGTTATGGAATATTATTGTTCTGTAAGAAACGACTAGCAGGACGATTTCAGAGAGACCTGGAGAGACTTGCATGAATTTATGCTGAGTGAAGTGAGCAGAACCAGGAGATCATTACACACGGCAATAACAAGACTATATGATGATCAATTCTGATGGACATGGTTCCCTTCATCAATGAGATGTTTCAAACCAGTTCCAATTGTTCAGTGATGAAGAAAGCCATATACACCCAGGGAGAGGCCTGTGGGATCTGAGTGTGGACCACAACATAGCATTTTTATGCTTTCTGTTAATGTTTGTTTGCATTTTGTTTTCCTTCTCAGGTTTTTTTTTTTTTTTTTGTAGATCCAATTTTTCTTGTACAGTAAGATAACTGTATAAATATGTATACATATATTCAATATATTTTAACATAATTATGACATAATAATGTCAGATATTTTAACATTTAACATGTATTAGACTACCTGCCATCTAGGGGAGGGGGTGGGGGGAGGAGAGAAAAATTTGGAACAGAAGGCTTTGCAAGGGTCAGTGTTGAAAAATTACCCATGCCTATGTTTTGCAAATAAAAAGCTTTAATTAATTTTTTTAAAGTATCATAGGATCTCAGAATTGGAAAGAAAAAAAAACAAGAAAAGAGATTAATTTCTTTGGGATACACAAATTGTCACACACCTCTATCACTCTAGGAAAATTTCAAACCATAACAGTAAACAGTTATTCTGGGATTAGTTGATAATCAGTTGAAGACAGAGGATTATAGAAACAGAATGAAGACCAGGAAACAAGGGGACCCAGTGGGTAGACCACTGCGCCTAGAGTCAGGAAGACTGAGTTCAAATTTGACTATGAGTATTTCTTAGCACTGTGTAACTCGGGGCAAGTCACTTAAATTCTGTTTGCTTCAGTTACCTCATCTGTACAGTAGGGATAATTATAGTACTTGCCACACAGGGGTGAGAAGATAAAATGAGATAATAATTATAAAGCACTTAGCACAGTAGCTGGTACATAATGATATATTCATAAGGTCACATATTAGCCTCAGAGGCCCTTACATCAGCATTAGCTCTCCCTAGATGCCATTAGCTCAGAAGAAAGAGACACAAAGAGATATGCAAATTCTATTGATTACAGAGAAAGAAAGAAAAAAAGAAAGAACGGAGGAAAGGAGGGAGGGAGGGAAGCAAGAAGGAAGGAAAGGAAGGAAGGAAGAAAGGAAGGAAGGAAGGAAGGAAGGAAGAAAGGAAGGAAGGAAGGAAGGAAGGAAGGAAGGAAGGAAGGAAGGAAGGAAAAAAAAGAAAATTAAGGTCCTTTTGAATGCCAGTCAAAGGCACCTTCTGCTATGGTTAGCAGATTGAGACTTGTTATATAGAATGTCTGTGCTTGTACCATAATCCATCAGGCTTTCCTGCTTCATGTCATCATGACTCTCCCAGAAACAGGCTTTCCTGGCCTCTTCCAATGGACAATTGCATCAGTGACTCTCTGCACATGCCCATAATGACTGCATTAGTGGCTAGCTGTTAATGGGAAGCACACCAGTGGGGGCCTTTCAGTGACAGTTGAGAAATTCAGCTCCATAGGGTTACCCCTAGAACCTATAGAGCAACCACCTCTCCAAAGATGAGGGTTTCTTCAGGCAGCATTGGGGAAGTCAGGCTTGGTGGAATCTTAGTCAAGATAAAGACTAAAGCTACGATGAATTGAATTCAAAAGAACACGGCCATTATACACAACTTTGGGCTCCTTAAAACCTCTCTTGTTAAGCTTTGTCAAGACCTCATCACCCTTGGAAAATTCTATTTGCATTCAGAAAGAGAACTATGGAGATTGAATAAGGATCAAAGCATATTATTTTCCTTTTTTGTTGTTGTTGTTTGCTTTTTCTTTCTTGTAGTTTTTCCCTTTTTTTCTTTTTTCTATTTTTTCTGATTCTGATGACTAATATGGAAATATGTTTAAAATGATTGTACATGTATAACCTATATCAGATTGTTTGATATTTGGGGGAAGGGGGAGATAAGGGAAGTAGGGAGAAAAAATTTGGAACTCAAAATCTTACAAAAATGAATGTTAAAAGCTATTTTTAATTGTATGTGTACACATATATTGGATTACTTGCTTTCTAAGGGAAGAGATGGGGAAGGAAGAAAGAAAAATTTGGAGCACAAGGTTTTGCAAAAATGAATATTAAAAACTATCTTTTCATATATTTTGAAAATAAAAATATATTTTTAAAAGGAAAAAAGTTATCTTTGCATGTAATTGGAAAAATAAAATGTTATTGAATTTTAAAATGAAAAAGATTACATTTTTTTTCCTGCTGAGGCAATTTGGGGTTAAGTGACTTGCCCAGAGTCACACAATTAGGAAGTGTTGTGTCTGAGACCAAATTTGAACTCAGGTCTTCCTGACTTCAGGGCTATTGCTCTATCCACTGCATCACCTAGCTGCCCCTGAGAAAGATTTCTAAAACAACAACAACAACAAAAACAAAAACACAACAACAAAAAACTCATCACCTTAAAAGTTGGAGTGGATGAAATCAAATTTGATTTGGCATCATCAAATCTAGGGATATTTGAATTGTAGGGTTTCCATTGATGGGGAGGTCAACACTGATCAGTAATTAGAAACAACAATTTGTAAGTCCAACACTGAGCACAGTGTCAGGAGTCTTCAAATACAAAAAGAGCCAAGATTCAGATTCTGGATCTCCCAGGTTTTATTGAAAGGCAGAAGGTATCAGATTACTGCAATGGCAGGAACCTGGAGGCTCAAATTTCAAATTTAAGTGCAAATTGGGAGAATAAGTCAAAGGTATGTTACAAAGATACAAAGTTAATGTAAAGTAAATAAAAAGGCAAAAATGGAGAGAGATAAGCTAAAAGGAAGAGAGAGTTCCTAAGACTGTACTTAGAACCAACCCTGTTTCTAGTATCTAGTCTCAAGTTCATAATACAAAATAAAAGAAGAAATTAGGCTAGAATTGGTACCATCCATCCCTTAACAGCAAGTAACCTGCCTTAGGCAGTGTGGTGCACTGCAAAGATCTGAGTGGCCTTAGAGCTGAATCCCAATTCTGCAACAATGACATTGAGTGAGACACAAAAACCCTCTGGATTTCAGTTTCCTCATCTGTAATATGAAGAGTTTTATTCAATTACCTATAAAGTTCCTTCTAGATCTAGAGTATGAGTCTTTTATTCTCCTTCCTGCCTTGAAACTGCTCTCTCCAAGGTCACCAGTGACCTCACTATTGCCGTGTTCAATTGTGCCTTCTCATTTCTCATCCAAGTTAAATACTCTGCTGTCTATGACACCAATGGCAACTCCTTAATTGGAACTCTTCCCGGAGCTGGTTTCTCTACCACTGCTCTCCTAATTCTCTCATATTTGGCACCATTCTTGCTGATCTAGGCTATTCCTTATAGCTGAATTTTCATTGATTCACTCAACAAATTTTTTAAGTGTAGGTAAGTAAAGCATGGAAGGTGAAGTCTGTATTGACTTATAAACCAGTTTCTTTAACTAGGACAAATATAAAATTATCCTAGTATAGAATAAAAAATTAAATCTCCAGTACTACTGTGGGTTCGTGGTGGATAGGTACATTGTTCCCTTCCTCTTTTTTTTTTAATCTAATTTTTTTTGAATTTAGTATTTTATTTCCCCCTCAATTACATCTAAAAAAAATTTTCAGTGTTCATTTTAAAACTGAGACCAAATTCTTTCCTTCCCTTCTTAATACCCTCAATAAGAAGGCAAGCGATGTAATATATGTGTATAAGGATGTGAAACAGTTCCATAACTCTTTGAGTTAATTATGATGAGAGTAAGATTCAAATGTTCTCCACCATGCCCCCCATCTTCCTTTCCACTGTAAAAGTTCTTTCTTGCCTCTTTTATGCGAGATAATTTACCCTATTCTATGTCTCTTTCCCCTTGTTCCTAGTGCTTTTCTTTTTCTCATCCCTTGATTTTATTTCTTCAGATATAATGCATTCATATTTAACTCATACTTGTGTCCTTTGTCTATATTTATTCCTTCTAATTGCCCTATAATGAGAAAGTTCTCATGAGTTGCAAACATCATCTTCCCACGTAGGATTGTCAAAAGTTTAACCTTGTTAAATCCATTATGATTTCCTTTTCCTATATACCTTTCTATGCTTCTCTTGAATCTTGTATTTGGGGTCAACTTTTCTATTCAGCACTGGTCTGATTGTTGAATGATGAAAAGAGTCCAAGAGGAACACAATAGTGTCTTCTGTAATTGTACCTCTCCCTATGATCCACTGGCACTAGCTTGATATTCTTTCTATAAGACCCTCCATCTCTCATTTCTGGGGCATTTTCTCTGTCTCCCATGCCTGGAATGCTCTCTCCTCACTCTACCATTTTGTGGCTCTCTTACAGTCCCAGCTAAAATCTTCTTTCTTCAAAAAGCCTTTCCCAATCTTCCTAGACTCTCCTCCTGAGATTAGTGCCTCCTCTCTGAGTTTACTTTCCTTCTACTTTATATATATTGTGTATGTACTTAATTATCTCTGAGTATTTCTTCTTCCACATTTCTCTGAAACTATCCTTTATATTATTTCTTATAGCCCTATAGTATTCCATCACATTCATATATTGTAACTTGGTCACCTTTAATACATTTCATGGGTATTCCTTTGGTCTCCAATTATTTGCTACCACAAAAAGAGCTGCTATAAATATTTTTCTATAGATGGGGCCTTTCCCTCTCTCTCTTATCTCTTCAGGAGTAAAAAAGACCTAGTAGCAGTGTTGCTGACTCAAAGGATATGAACAGTCTAATAGCTTTTGGGGCATAGTTCCAAATTGCTTTCCCAAATGAACCAGTTCAAAGTTCTACCAATAATACATTAATGTATTTATTTTCCCATGACCCCTCCAATATTTGTCATTTTCCTTTTTAAAAAAGTATTCAATTTTGCCAATCTGATAAGTGTGAGGTGGTACCTCAGAATTATTTATTTTAATATCCATTTCCCTAATTATTAGTGATTTGGAGAAATTTTCTCTCCTATTAATACCTTGAATATCTTCCTCTAATATAATTTCCTTTGATTGTCAATCAGGAAGTAGCTCTTATAAATTTGAATCAGTTTAGACATGAGATCTTTATACTTATTTCTAATCTGGTTGCAATACTTTTTCCCCTTCTGTCACTGATTTCTCCATTATTATTATTGGGATAATCTTATCATCCTGTAAGATCTCATCTTCTTTGGTACTTTACCTAATCACTACCTTCTCTGTCTCTGATTAAGTGTAGGGCCAACCTTCCATTGAAGGAGAGACCTCAGATCAGGCAATTCCTCATTCCTCATCTGGCTTCTGAGACTTATCTACTCTGCCCCTACCTCTAGTACCTCCACCTTCCCCACCCCAACTCCATGCTTTCAGCTTCCTTTTGTGTTTTGTCTTCTTCTTAGACTTTAAGCTCCTTGAGGGCAAGTAGTGTTTTTTTTTTTTTTTCATATTTGTTTTCCAGGTGCTTAGCACAGTTCCTGGCATTTAGAAAGTGGGTAATAAATGTTGATTAAGTACTTATTATTAAAGAATCCTGCTTCCATGTGGCTACCCACAGAAACAGATAATCTGGGGAAAGTTGAAGACATCTTGGTTTTTGTTTCTGCCATTTTTTTTAAAAAAGAAGAGGAGCATAGAATTAATTGCCCTTATAAAATAGCAATAATATTAATTCTGCTAAGCTATACCAACTCCACCAAAGACAGATAGATGAGCAATCTTTGTGATTTTCCACAAATTTTCAATTTATCTTGTTTTTAGCTTGTTAATTTATAACTGTTTGTTTGTAGGATATCTCCCCCAGTAGGCTGTGAGCTTCCTGAAAGCAGAAACTGTCCTTTCTTGGTTTCCCCAGCACTTAACTTGGTGTCTTAGCTTTATTGTTCTTCAATTGGATCTGTCTCTTCATGACCCCATTTGGATTTTTTCTTTTTTTGGCAAAGATACTGGAGTGGTTTGTCATTTCTTTCTACAACTAATTTTACAGGTTGGAAACTGAGGCAAACAGAATTAAGTGATTTGCCCAGGTAACACAGCTAGTAAGTGTCTGAGGTAAGTCCAAGAAGATGACTTTACCTGACTCCAAACTTGACACTACCTACAACACCACTAGTGATCACTGCCAGGCACATAGTGGGTGTTTAATCAAGTTCTAGGGTATATCCCTTCTTTCCTCAATGAGCTCAATGTCTGGTTCCCAATCTTTTTCAGCTTCCCAACTTCTGCCCTTTCGCTAGGTGGCTTTAACATACATATCAATATGCTCTGAAACACTTTCCCTCAACTTACTCATTTCCCATGACCTATTCTTCTACCTCCCAGCTATGCAGATGGCTATATGCTACATTTTGTCATCACTTGTGAATGTACTGCTTTCATTTTCAAGAACTCTGAAATCCCCTTAGCCAATCATAATCTGTTGTCATTCCACCTCTTCCTCTGCCTCATAATCTCAAATCCCATTCTTCATCTTCACCATGACCTGCATTGATATTTCCTTAATTAGTTCATTAAATTACCCACTTCAGGGGCAGCTAGGTGGCGCAGTGGATAGAGCACCAGCCCTGAAGTCAGGAGGACCTGAGTTCAAATTTGGTCTCAGACATTTAACATTCCCTAGCTGTGTGACCCTGGGTAAGTCACTTAACCCCAATTGCCTCAGCAAAAAGCAAAAAAAAATTACCCACTTCATGGGCTCTTCCAAATGGGATAATTTTCATCTTTCTTCAAATCTCCCAATGACCTCCTCTACCCTCTTAGCTAAAAACCTCATTTTTATCAATAAAAAGGTCATTTGCCAAGAGTTCCCTCTTCCTCAGGTCTTAAACCTCCCCTCTTCACCCCCAGCCCATGCTTTTTCCACTTGAGGTGACCCTTTTCCCAAACAAGGCAAATTTCTCTACATACACAAATTATCCTATTCCATCCTGTTAACTCCTTCTTCCACCTCCATTTTCTTCAATCTTTAATCTTTCCCTGTCTAGTGATTGTTTTCCTCTTATTAACTCTCTACAATCTGGTTTCTGGCTCCATCATTCCCCTGAAACTCTCTCTTCAAATTTATCAATGGTCTCTTAACAGCCTAATTTAATGATCTTTACTCAACGCTCACCCTTCTTGACTTCTTTGCAGATGTTGAGAGACCACCACTGCTGGAGAAGTGACATGGTTGGAAACCTCCAGCTTTTCAGAGGAACCTTTGCTCCTTTGCTCCTGCCTTAAGTTCTGCCCTTGATGTAATATAGCTTCTAGGGGAGACAGCAACGATTTTTTGGTCCCCTGACCTTAGGGGGCTTCTGTTGTAACAGTAAATCAGTAATTCTAAATCTTCTGGCTTTGGAGTTTGCTTCAGAGAACTCCAATACCCAATCTAAGAATAACAACCTGTCTATTCTGAAGTCTCCTGGATAGTACCATGGACCAGACTACTGAGGCAGTAGTGAATGGAGCACTCCCCAGTTCATTGCTGACTGTTGGATAGATAATCTGTTGGTCAGTGAGAACCAAATTCTAGAGACCACTCTTTGGTCACTCTCTGGGCCATAAAATGAGCAGATCCATAACATGGAGAAGTAGATCAATGTGTCTCTTTGCTTCTGTCGCTCTGCTAAATTCTCTTGGAATTTAGATCGTTTGTAATGGCATTACAATTACAATACACTTTGCCCCTTCACCAGGAAATGGGTTCAAGTATGCAAATTCTTTTGAGACTCCTTGCAACATCAGTCTGTGACTCCAAACTTTTGGGGTCCCCTTCCTAACCCCATCACTCCTATTGTTTGTCTTCCATTCTTTCCTGCTGACTGTCCCCCATCCTCTACTGCCTCTACTATACAGCTCTACATCCTCTACTGACTCTCCAATCTGTATCCATGTCTATCCTCCACATGTCTATTCCACTCTCCAATTTTTCTCCATTCCAATGATTGGCTGTGGCCCCTACATGACCTTGAACTCTGTGCAGGTCCCATCCCTGCAACCTATGGCCTTCTTGCTTCCATTCCTGAATTTTTCTCTTCTGAGAGTAAATTCCTATTACAGAAGAGTCCACCTAAGTAAAGTAAGAATTAACTGTGCTTTATCTCTAGACCTTATTATCCACCTTTGTAAAATGAATAGATGGTTTCTGAGATCCCTTCCAGCTCTAGAGTTAGCATCCCCTCAGGTATCAGCTCCATTGCTTTTGCCTTCACGGGTCTGTAGAATTCTAATACAGCACACTTTTTCTCACTGTTCACACAACAAAGAGTTCTGCAAACTCTTTTGTCTGAAGGCTCTGGTGGTTGGTAGTTCCCAAAGGAAACTAATTGTTTTGTTTGATCTAAGGGGATGCAATAAACATAACTGGATGAAGCTAAGCATAGAAAAATATAGGCTAAGTAGGTTTGGTATCTAGGGAACTATGGAAAAAGCATCCCTCAGGGAAGTGGTGGGATCTCCACTATGGGATATTTAAACTAGACTGCAGAAGCACTGAAAGAAGTATTTTGGTATTAATCCTCCAAAGCCCCCAGGAAATAGTTTATATGGTTAGAGACCTAAATTCTTTCCTAAATTTTACAATAAAAAATCCTAAACACTCACATGTTATATTATGATGACAAAAAGGGAAAGGGAAGGACAGTGTGTCCTTATAAATTTGTATCATACTTATTTATTGGTAATGGAAAATCTTAAAAGAAAAATTCTCTAACAAAAAAGAATTTTTAAATTAATAACTTGCATTTACATAGTGCTTTAAATTTATACAAAATGTTTTGCTATATTGTTTCATTCAAATTTCATAGCCTATTATGTATCTCCTATTGTTATTGTTTGTCCTTCATTTTCTAAGAGGGCCATGACATCAGAGAGGTGATGTCTTACCTTGTGAGTGAATTGGATTTAAGTGAGAGAGGGCTGTGGAAAGTCACCTTCGCCACGCCCCTCCAGAGCCATCTGGGTTCAGGGACCAGATATAGATCAGGCCAACTAGAGATGACCCTGATGAAATGGGAGACCTTGACCTTTATAAGCTAAGGTCTACAACAGGTTTGATTGAGGCAGCATCCATTCTGTAATTAAGGCTGGGTAACAATTGAGGCAAAGAATCTTCTGTTTCACCTAGTCCAAAAAAATAATCTAAATAAATAAATAAATTTGGGAGGTGAAGATCCTCAGGGTTTCTGGTCAAAGAAGAAATGACTGCTATTTACAATCTGAATCAGTCAGTATCCAAGCAATGACCAAATGGGGCTTGACCTAGGACAAGTCAATGTAAGTGGTTCAATTAGAATCAGATTGGTTTTGATTTTAAGGCCAGGTGAGGAAACTCTAGTGATGTGGTGTAGCTCCTAGAGAGGATTTAGCAATTGCCCTAAGGCTACCTGGCCTTGGGAGACCTACAAACAATGCTAGCTATCAGATAACAATTTAGTGGTTAATAACAATAAATCTTCTGAAAAGCTATGGAATTCAATAGTGGGGTGCAACTCCACCTCTGTCATTCCTCAATTCTACCTTTAAGCCATAAAATTAGCATGTCAGTGACTTGAAGAACCTGATTTTTCTTTCCCTTTCCTATAAAATTATCTTTTTGCTCTTGGTTTTTTGCTAAATTCTTTTTAGAACTTAACTTACTGTCAGCAACATAATAAATCTGTGTCCCTTAACGTGGAGACAAACTGAGTTTGCAAATTCTTTTGCCATACCCATGACACCCATCTGGGGACCATAAATTGTTGGAGTGTCTTCTGCCTCAACACTAACTCAGGCCCAAGAAGAATTCTGGAACTGGGATTTAGGGCTATGCAATATTGGAACTGAGCTAAACTGTGAACTTTTTTACCACTTTATATTGTAGTGAGGGAAAGTGGATTAAATTCCCAGTTTAAGTTAAGATAAACTGAGTGAATACCTCTCATGGGAATGTGACCCTGAACTATGCTTTAATTGTGACTTGAAGCTTTATAATAATAAGTTGAAATATAGCTAAAAAGCTGCAGGTGCTTGATTGTCTTGGATGAACATTTCCCCTCCAGTTTCCCCTCATCTCTTTAATAGCATTTAAGTACTTCTTTTAAAGGAGATGATGGCTTTGGGAATTCAGGTAACAGAATTTTCTCATCCAAGAATATCTGCTTGAATAGCAATTCTTTAGGAAAATTTAAATTAATAATTTGTTATTTACTAATATTCTTTTGTTTCTTGGACAGACTTCCATGTTTAGAATGTAAGCCTGGACTCCCCCAGACAATGGGAGAAAAGGCAAGGGGGAAGCATGGGGGCTTCTGTATTCAGAATCTGTTTAATCTTGTGTTTTGCATTTTGTGCTTTGCACTGCTCTACTGACACCTTGTTGGTTGGGAGTTGCCCTTTCTCACGAGATCATAATAAATCCCTTTTTGCTTTTTCTTACCTTGAGAATCTCTGATTGTTTTTGTTGTAATTACTATCCCATACAGATGCTATATCAGCGCTGTAGGTTTTTTTTCTATATTAGATATTAGTATCCTTGTTTTTATTCCTTGGGAAACTGAGGCTCAGAGAAATTGATTTCTTGAGGTCTCACAGCTAGTCAAGGGTCATAAGAGGGATTTGAAATAAGTTTCTTAAACCAAATTCAGTGGTTCATGTAATAGAAAAATAGCTAGCTTTTGTATAGCATTTAAAGGTGCTCAAATCTTTAATATATTGATCCTTACAACAGCATTGTTAAGTGTTATTATTACCCTCATTTTACAATTTAGGAAGCTGAGATTAAAAGGAGTTAAATGACTTGCCCACAGTCACACAGCACAACTACTATGTCTGTGGGTCAGGATTTGAAATAGAGACTTCCTAACTCCAGGTCCAACAGCCCAGCCACTGTACCATCTCAGTTGCTTCAATGCTAGTATATCATACGGCTTTGCATCAGCCCCCTTCGATGTACCTGCGATGAGGTGTGAGAAAGTAGCAGGGCCTGAGAAACACTAACGGGATCTGGTCTTTGGAGTACCACAAACAGTGCTGGCCAATCTATTGGTCAGTAAGCTGTAGAACTCAATGATGGGAACTACCCCACCCCTACCACTCTTATAATTGTACCTTGCTAGAAACACACTTGACACTAAAAATCAGATATCAAGAAAAGTTTATTAAAGAAGAATCCTAAGGAATCATTTTGGAGGAGCTAGGTGGTGCAGTGGAAAGAGCAGCAGCCTTGAAGTCAGGAGGACCTGAGTTCAAATCTGATCTCAGACACTTAATACTTCCTAGCTATGTGACCCTGGGCAAGTCACTTAACCCCAATTGCCTAAGCAAAAAAAAAAAAAAAAAAAAAAAAAAA
>JAJPUD010000234.1:455133-465343 GCA_023553655.1 Myrmecobius fasciatus | reverse complement strand
AAAAAAAAAAAAAAAAAAAAAAAAAAGGCATCATTTTAACATTTCTGGCCAAATGTAGGCTCTGTTCTTCTTTGGGAAGAGGGAGTGCTGAGCACAGAAATAAGAGAAGTTTTATACTTGCTAGCTTGGTGCCGTCCCTCCCTTCAGAGAACAGATTGGTCCCTTACCTTCTGGCTTACAATCTTTTTGATACACCCATTATGTTTCCCCTAAATATACATAAGCATGTTCCCCCTTCCTCACCATACATCCCATATTCAAAAATGGTGGAAAACTCTTCCTATGGGATATGTTGTTTAATATTCAATTAGCTTATTAAGCAAGTACAATAGTGATTTGGGCAAGTCAGGTCATTGACCCCAACTAGTTTGGACTGGATCAGCTATTATCTTACATTTATGATTTTCTCAGAACCACAAGACTCTTTCTGATTGGTTGAATCCCACCTGAGCCTTCCTAGCTCCCCAATTCCCTGTTTGCTCAAGGCTTCTGAGAGATTGAAACTTAATTGTTCTGTGGAAGCTTAACCTTCCTTAACCTCTTCCCATTCTGAAAACCTATTGGTCAACGGTCCCCCCTATCCTGCCCTACCTTGAAGCTTATAACACTCTGTGGAAACCCAACTTTTCAGTATTTCTCACAACCTCTAAACTATAATATTAGCATACCAACATAATCTTTGTTTCTTTTTCCTATAAAGTTATCTTCTTGATTTTGACTCTTTAGTAAACTCCCTTGGAACTTTAGCTTGTTGTCAAGTAGCATGATAAATCTTTGCCCCTTAACTTGAAGACTGACTGAGTGTGAGAATTATTTCACCAAACCCATAACACTGATCACGGGGACCCTAAGATTGTTGAGGTATCTTTCTCCTCCACGTTTTTGGTGCCCAAAAGTGGACCCCCAAAATTTTATGCACTCCTTGTTAAGGTAAGCCCTTTTTTCCACAATCCTAGCCGAGGGATAGCCCAAGTTCATAGGAAAGCTTCTCTGGGTTGTCTGAGCTCTATGCTCTGCAAATTTTCCTTGCCAGGGTTGCCTGACTTGGAATTTTTTTGTCAATTCTCAGCAAAGTTCCTTCTTGACTAAGGAACCTTTGCCACTTTTTCACCTTCCCTAGGATGCCAGTGGAGGCAAAGGACTATAAGTCTAGGAATTCTACGGTTCATGGCAAAGATGGAACAACAATTCACTTCTACCTTTAAATCTACTGGAGGGCAATTGAGAGCAGAAGCTCAAGAGTCCCTTTTAGGACCACTCCCTTATTAGGATCTGGATCCTATGTCCAGCAGTATTTCTTCAACTCTGTACCCTTCCCCTGATCCCTCACCTCTTAAGCTGGAGTTTGAAACGTCCTGGACCCCTGTTCCTCAGTGCCTCCCATACTAGGAGTGGGATCCCTTTTTTTTCTCCCTCAGGATCCTGATTCAGATATCCCTTTTAAACTATGCCCATTGAGAGAAGTAGCTTTCTTTTTCTTGCTATTGTTGTGCTTGCTATTAACAGGCTCTTGGAGTGGAATAGTCAGGGTGCATGTGCCTTTTTCAATGTCAGGCCTTTCCCAGATTAAGGAAAAACTTGGCCCTTAGCCTGAGCAACTCACTAGATATATTGAGTACTTTAAAGCCATGTCCCTCCAATTTGAGTTTACCTGGGGAGGTATTAACATCATTATCTCCTCTTGCTGCACCATAGAGGAGAAAAAGAGAATCTGAGATCTAGCCCAGAAATTTGGGGATGATATAGCTAAATCCTCTTCCTCTGATAGATGCTCCCCAGAGGCTATTGCTGTTCCAGTCTCAGCCCCAGGATGAGATTATCAGGAAGGAAGAAGAGACAGAAAGAGAGTGGATCATTTTCTAATCTATATCATTGAAGGTATAAATAAAGGAACTAAGCAAGTTAATTATGAAAATTTTAAGGAAATTACCTAAGGAACTGAGGATAATTTTGCCCTCTTTCAGGGACACCTTGAAGAGGCTTTAACGAAATACATTAGTCTAGACCCCACTCCTCCAGAGGTGAACATCGTCCTCAACATGTATTTTATTAGTCAATCTGTCTGACATTTGGAGGAAACTGCAGAAGTTAGCCATAGGTCCTCAAACTTCCTAGACACAACTGTTAGAAACAGCCGTTAGTCTTCAGTAATAGGGTTCAAGCTGAAGCAGAGGAAGGAGATTGCAAAACCAGGGTGAGAACCAGAAAACAGGTTCAAATTTTAGCTGCTGCCATATCCAGAAACCATGTGAGTTTGTGCCTCAGATGCCCCAGTCAGGGGCATTTTTTTCAGGATTGTCCTTGGAGGAAATCTCCAGAACCGTGCACTCCTTGGATGATGCTATTACCACAGTCTTACTGTGCAGGGCCAGCTCTATACCCCTTGTCAGCCTGAAGTAGCTCTCGAAGATGATGACCTCTGTTCCTTTGCCCCAGAAGATTTTGGATTTCATTTGCTTGAAGCGGGAATGATGAAGTGTGAGAATGTAATTAGATCTGAGAAAACCCTAAGGCTAGCTAGCCTTGGGAGTACCACAAACAAGGCTGGCCAATCTGTTAATCATTTAGCTGTAGAACTCAATGATAGGAACTACCCCACCCCTACTACTCCACACCTGTACTTCTAAAACCATAATGTTAGCATATTAACTTAATCTTTGTTTCTCTTTCCTATAAAGATATCTTCTTGATTCTGATTCTGCTAAAAACTCTTTGGAGCTTTGACCTACTCACAATTATCTCCCTGATTCTGACTCTTTGCTAAACTCCTTTGGAACTTGAGCCCTCTGTCAATCAGTGTAATGAATCTTTACCCCTTAACTTGGAGACTGAGTGTATACATTTTTTTTGTCAAATCCATGATACTGACCGGGGGACCCTAATCTTGTTGGGGTTTCTTTCTCCTCAACACCTGCACTGCCTATGTCAGTCATTCAGTCAATAAACATATAACTTACAGTATCCGAGAAGGAAATGTCTAGCTTTGTTCTTCTACATTAAGATTCTATTTCTTATTGCTCTTTAGCATTTCATCTAAGGATTCCCCTAACTGGCCCAGGAACAGACAACTCAGTTTGTTACATGAAGCTTGGTCCATTATTTCTCTACCTGGTTCAAGGGATATCATCCATTTTTCTACTGCTGTTGTCTACTCAAATTCCTATCAGCGCTGAGGCTTCAGGACTATCTGGAGGACCTATTTTCATGATTGCCCAGAATTTCTTCCCCCCCACCCCCACCAACTTTTTTTTCTCATTTAAAACTAAATACAAAATTTAAATGGCTGGATCCATTCACAATTCTACCAACAATGTATTAGTGTCCCAGTTTTCCCACATCCCCTCCAACATTTGTCATTATCTTTTCCTGTCATCTTAGCCAATCTGAGAGGTGTGTATTAGAATCTCAGAGTTGTCTTAATTTGCATTTCTCTGATCAATAATGATTTAGAGTATCTTTTCATATGATTGAAAATGGTTTCAATTTCTTCTATCTGAATAAACAGATGACGTAGTAATAATTGCATATAACTCCTGCTCTGTGTTTTCAAAAGAAGTCTTAAAAACATATTTAGTAGTAGTATTTAGAGACAAGGGCAGGGAGACAGAAATCTTGAATGAATTTTCTGTTACTATTTTTATGCTAAGGAGAGTTTTTACAGAAAAAAGAGACAAGAGTCTTTTTATTTAAAAAAAATTTAAAGCACAGAATTGCTTCTAAGGAATCTAGTATAGTATGTGTTCTGTCTTTGAAGACTGTATTCTTTCTCTTTAATAAAAAAAATTATTAATATCTTTTAAAATTTTTTGAGTTCCAAATTCTCTTCCTCTCTTCAGCTACCACTCCCACTTATTGAGAATGGAAGCTATATGATATTAATTATGCATATGAAATCAGGCAAAACACTTTTTATATTAGCCCTATTACCAAAAAAGCAAGACAAATAAAAAATGAAAAAAAAAATAGACTTCAATTTGCACTGAGTTTTTCCGTTCTTAGTCTAGAAATGGATAGAAATGGATTTTCATCATGAGTACTTTGAAATTGTTGTGGGTCATTGTATTAGTCAGAATGGCTAAGTCTTTCACAGCTGATTATCATTACAATACAATACAATACAATACAATAATTGCTATTATTGTGTATAATAACTTTTTGGCTCTGATCATTTCACTTTGCATCAATTCATATAGGCATTTGCAGGTCTCTCTGAAACTATACTCCTTGTCATTTCTTATAGCACAATAGTATTCCATCACAATTCCATCTCTTTGATTTCCAATTTTTTGCCACCACAGAGAGCTGCTATAAACTGTGATAGATACAGTTTTATGATCTTTTGAGCATAGTTCCAGAATCAGTTCACAATACCATCAATAATGCATTAGCATCCCTATTTTTCTACCTTCCTTCCAATATTTGTCATTTTTCTTTTCTCTCATTTACCGAATCAAAGAAGTAGGTATTGCTTCAGAGTTGTTTTATTTTGTATTTCTCTAATCAATAGTGATTTAGTACATTTTTTATGACTATAGACAGTTTTTACTTTTTATCTGATAGCACAATTAGCTATTTCCCAGCTGATGGGCATTCTCTCAATTTCCAATTCTTTACCTCTGCAAAAAGAATTGCTATAAATATTTTTGTGCAAATAGACCCTTTTCAGTTGATCTCTTTGGGCTACTCATTTAGTAGTGATATTGCTGGGTCAGAGGGGAGACAATTTTTTTAAAAAAATTATTTATTAGTTTTTGACATTTATTTTGATAAGATTTTGATTTCCATTTTTTTTCTCCTTCCTTTATCTCTCCCCCAAGATGGCAATTAATCTGATATAGCATTATTAACTATAGTTAATATATGAGAATATATAGCATAATCGTAACTATAGTTAATATATGATAATATAAAACTTGTCCTTTTATAAAAGAAGAATCTGAACAAAAAGGAAAAACTATAAGAAAGGGAAAAACCCCAAAAAGTGAAAATAGTGTGCTTCAATCTGCATTCAGACTCCATAATTCTTTCTCTGGATATAGATGGCATTTTCCATCATAAATCTTTTAGAATTATCTTAGAGCATCTTATTGCTGAGAAAAGTAAGGTCTATCAAAGTCGATTATACACACAGTGTTGATAATTCTGTAAACATTGTACATCTTTTCTCAGCATCAATTCATGTGAATCTTTCCAGGTTTTCTGAAATCCACCTGCCCATCATTTCTTATAGAATAATAGAATTCCATTACTTTCATATACTACATTTTGTTCAGACATTCCCCAGTTGATGGGCATCTCTTTGATTTCCATTTTTTTGCCACCACAGAGAGCTGCTATAAACTGTGATAGATATAGTTTTATGACCTTTTGAGCATAGTTCCAGAATCAGTTTACAATACCACCAATAATGCATTAGCATCCCTATTTTTCTATTTCCCCTCCAGTCTTTGTCATTTTTCTTTTCTCTTATGTTACCAAATCAAAGTAGTAGGTATTGCTTCAGAGTTGTTTTATTTTGTATTTCTCTAATCAGTAGTGATTTAGAACATTTTTATGACTATAGACAGTTTTTACTTTTTATCTGAAAACTTCCTGTTTATATTTCTTGAATATTTATCAATTGGGCAATGGCTTTTATTTTTATAGATGTGATTCTGTTCCCTATCTATTTGAGAAATCAAGCCTTTATCAGAGAAACTTGCAGTACAATTTTTTGATTATCAATGGTATCTTTCAGCAAAATAGTTTCCCTAATTATTTCTTTTAATTAGGTCTATTTTTGCTTTTGCTTTGTCTGAGATCATGATTGCTATTCTACTCTTTGTTACCTCAGCTGAAGCATGATAGATTCTGCTCCAGCCCCTTATTTTAACTCTGTGTGTCTTTCTGTTTCAAATGTGTTTTTTGCAAACAACATATTGTTGCATTCTAGTTTATAATTCATTTTGCTATTCTTTTCTCTTTTGTGGATGAATTTATCCCATTCACATTCACAATAATAATTATCAACTGTTCATTTCTCTCCATACTATTTTCTTCTGTTTGATCCTTCTGTGTCTCTTATCTCATCACTGTTCAAAAGTCTATTTTGCTTCTTACTACTGACTCCTTTAATTCCCCCCTCCTTTTTATCATGCCCTGCCCCTTTTCTTTATCCTCTTCCCCTCCTACTTCTTTGTTGGATAAGATTGATTTTTATGCCCAATTGAATGTGTTTTCTCTACCTTTGAACAAATTCTGATGTGAAGTTCAAGCATTGCTCCTGTCATTTCTCCCTCCCTTATAAAAAGTTTTCCTTTTGCACCTCTTTTATGTGAGATAATTTCTCCCATTCTTCCTTTTCTTTTATCCTTGTTCCAGTGCATTCTTTTTTCCCATCTTTTTTTTTGAGATCATTCCAACATAATCAACTCATAGCCATGCCCTCTATTTATTTAGACTCCTTCTAACTGCCCTAATAATGATAAAGTTTAGGAGTTATGTATGCTGTTCACTTCATATTTAGGATTGTAAAGAGTTTAACCTTATAAGTTGCTTAAAATTTCTCTGTCATGCTTAGCTCAGGTGTGTTCACTAGCCAGTCATCCTTCAATCTTCATCAATGTGGTCTAGAAGAGAGAGACAATGAAACAGGAAAAGAAATTCATAGCTTGTAAAGAAGACGATGTTTTTTGAGGGAACTTTCTTTTTTAAATTTGGGAACAAAGTCTTTTAAATCGATTCTATCATTTGCTGTTTGTGTAATCTTGGATAAGTCTCTCTGGGTGTCAGATTTCTCACCTGCAATACAAAAGGTCATAGCCTCTACTTCTTTCACTCAGTGACAAGCTCCCACAAAAACTCTGAGTCAGGCAGAGGGGTGGTCAGCTGGTCACTTAGCATTTATTAACTGCCTACCATATGCCAGGCATCATGCTAAGTGCTGAGTCAAAAGTGGCCAATATGCGATTTTTTGAATGCTTGCAAAGTTAAGCTAAGAGATTCATGTGGTTAGCCAACAGGAACCAGTTACAATATGTCTACACATGCTCTCTAGTATTTCTCTCCAAAACACTTTCCTAACACATCACCACAATTCTCTGAGAAGCAATTCCCCAGCATTTTCCAGGAGGAACTATGGATCTTCCATATAAAGATATAATCAGAGGCACTCTAACCAGATTTTTATTGCAGGATAAATAAAAAAATCCAAGCACTTACGTTTTGGTAATTTTTTTGTCATTCTTTTTTTAATAAAGGTTTTTATTTTCAAAATATATGCATGGATAATTTTTCAACATTGACCCTTGCATAGCCTTGTGTTCCAAATTTTCCCCCTCTTCCTCTCACCCCCTCCTGTAGATGGCAAACAATACAATATATGTTAAAATATATGTTAAATCCAATATATGTAAACATATTTATACAATTATCTTGCTACACAAGAAAAATCAGATTAAAAATGAAAGAAAATAAATAAGAAGACAAAATACAAGTGAAAAACAACAAAAAGAGTGAATTATGTTGTGATCTACCTCAGTTCCCACAGTCCTTTCTCTGGGTGTAGATGGCTCTCTTCATCATGAGATCATTGAAACTGGCCTCGATCATCTCATTGTTGGAAAGAGTCACATCCATCAGAATTGATCATTGTATAATATTGTTGTTGCCATGTACAATGATCTCCTGGTTCTGCTCATTTCACTTAGCATCAGTTCATGTAAGTCTCTCCAGGCCTCTCTGAAATCGTCCTGTTGGTTGTTTCTCACAGAACAATAATATTCCATAACATTCATATACCATAACTTATTCTGCCATTCTCAATTGATGGGCATCCATTCTGTTTCCAGTTTCTTGCCACTACGAAAAGGCTGCCACAAACATTTTTGCATTTCCCTTCTTTAAGATCTCTTTGGGATATAAACCCAGAAAAACACTGCTGGGTCAAAGGGTATGCACAGTTTGATAATTTTTTGAGCATAGTTCCAAATTGCCAAACACTTATTAGGTGACTATGTCTTAAGAACTGGGATACAAGTAGAAGCTGGGACAATCTTGATTCTCAAGGTGCTCACATTCTAATTTGGGAGACAACATATATAAAAGGATTCACCTGCAGGTTGGAAGGAAAAGTCTAATAGTCTTTAGGGTTCAGTAGTAAAGACAAGATCCAGGAATTCTCTGACTATACCAGTAGATCAGATAACAAAGTCTAGAGGTCTGGAAGGTATAGCAGCAGGGCAGATGATAAGGTCTCATAACCTTCCATTATCCCAAAAGGATTGAGTTGATACCTTCCTGTTCATTCAAGTGATGGGAGTGGCCATGTTTCTGACCATGTCAAACTGAGAAGGAGGACTAAAGGTCAGAGGATCTGTTGGGATATAGATTTTGGGGAAAGGAAGGGAGCATAATTTTCCAACTAGAAAGGAGAAAGAAGGAAATATTAATTATAATATTAATAGCTAACATTTGATAGCAGCATTAATAGGAAGGCTAAGAGTAAGAGCTCCCCAGAGTGTTTGCTTTGTTGAGCCTTCTGTTACCTCATAGAAAGGGAATGACCAGTAGACTGGGATATGGGAGAATGTGAAACACTTTATATACTGCCAAGTTTGATCGATGTGTGTGCTAATATATGCTGAACTACTTCTTTTTTTTTTATTAAAGCTTTTTATTTGTATAACATATGTATGGGTAGTTCCCCAGCATTGATCTTTACAAAGCTTTCCATTACAAATTTTACCCCCAGTCCCCTTCTCTCCCCTAGATGACAGGAAGTCCACTACATGTTAATATTGTTGAAATACTTGACAAGTTGTGCAAGAAAAATCCTATCTACAAGAAAAAAAAAAAGAAAATCTGAGAGAAAGGAAACACACTGCAAGCAAACCTCAATAGAGAGCATGAAAATGTTATGTTGTGGTCCATATTTCATAACCCTCTCTCTGGGTGTATATGGTTTTCTTCAGTGAACAATTGGAAGTGGTTTGAGACAATTCTTTGTTGCAGAGAGTCATGTCCATCAGAATTGATCATCATGTAATATTGTTGTTGCTGTGTATAATGATCTCCTGGTTCTGCTCATTTCACTCAGCATCAGTTCATGCAGGTCTCTCCAGGCCTCTCTGAAATCGTTCGGCTGGTCGTTTCTTACAGAGCAATAATATTCCATAACATTCATATACCATAATTTATTCAGCCACTCTCCAATTGATGGGCATCCATTCAGTTTCCAGTTTCTAGCCATGACAAAAAGGGCTGCTACAAACATTCTTGCATTTGTAGATCCCTTTCCCTCCTCTAGGATGTCTTTGGGATATAAGCCCAATAGAAACACGGTTGGGTCAAAGGGTATGCACAGTTTGATAACTTTTTGAGCATAACTCCAAATTGCTCTCCAGAATGGTTGGATCCATTCACAGTTCCACCAACAATGTATTAGTGTCCCAGTTTTCCCATGTCCCCTCCAACATTGATCGTTATCTTTTCCTGTCATTTTAGCCAATCTGACAGGTGTGTAGTGGTACCTGAGAGTTGTCTTAATTTGCATTTCTCTGATCAATAGTGATTTGGAGCAATTTTTCATATGCATGAGAAACGGTTTTAATTTCATCATCGAAAATTGTCTGTTCATATCCCTTGACCACTTATCTATTGAAGAGTGGCTTGAATTCTTATATATATGAGACAATTCTCTATATATTTTAGAAATGAGGCCTTTATCAGAACCATTAAATGTAAATATGATTTCCCAATTTGATGCTTCCCTCCTAATCTTGTCTGCATTAGTTTTATTTGTACAGAAACTTTTTAACTTAATATAATCAAAATTATCTATCTGGTGTTCAATTAGGAGTTCTAGATCTTCTTTGGACATAAATTTATTCCATCTCCACAGGTCTGAGAGGTAAACTCATGATCCCATTTAGATCTTATCTTGGTATGTGGTGTTAGGTGTGGGTCAAGCCCTAATTTCTTCCACACTAGTTTCCAATTTTCCCAGCAGTTTTTGCCCAATAGTGAGTACTTATCCCAAAAGCTGGGGTCTTTGGGTTTATCAAACACTAAATTGTTAAAGTTATTGCCTAGATTGTCCTGATAACCTATCCTTTGCCACTGATCGACTGCTCTATTTCTTAGCCAGTACCAAATGGTTTTGATAACTGCTGCTTTATAATATAGTTTTAGTTCTGGAACAGCAAGGCTACCTTCATCTGCTTTTTTTTTT
>JAJPUD010000234.1:399574-430133 GCA_023553655.1 Myrmecobius fasciatus | reverse complement strand
CATTTTCATGATTTCTATTGACATTTTCTTGCATTGTGTTGCCTTTCTCGGATTCTTTTTTTTTCTTGTAGATAGGATTTTTCTTGCATAACTTCTCAAGCATTTCAACATTATTAACATGTAGTGGACTTCCTGCCATCTAGGGGAGGGGAGGGGACTGGGGGTAAAATTTGTATTGGAAAGCTTTGTAAAGATCAATGTTGGGGAACTACCCATACATATGTTATACAAATAAAAAGCTTAAAAAAATTTTTAAAAATTAAAAAAAAATCAAAAATAAAAAAATAAAAAAATAAATTGGTGTATTTTTCATGTCTCTTTTGCAGGGCATAATATCCTTCTTGCAAGATATTGTATCCTTCTTGCACTGATTTCAGTTTATTTTCTCATTTATCCTCCAGCTCTTTTTTGAGATTCTTTATGCAATCTTCCAGAAAGGCCTTTTGAAAAGGGGACCAGTGATGGTCCTTAATAACTTCCTCTGGAGTTTTGTCTAAAGGAACCTCAGGATCTGGAGTAAGCCCTTCTTTCTCTCGATAGAAGCTGTCTATGGTGAGAGCTCTCTTTTGCTTCTTCATTTTTTTTAGACAGCGTGGATGTCTCTTTAAGGCTGGGGAAAACGGCAGCCGAAGTACTTTGCCCTGGGGCAATTCGACGAATTAATTTAAGGTGCTGGGCAGGTGGGGGCTAGGACTAAGTCCGAATTACTCCTTAATAAAAGGCAAATCTGCCAGAACACCTGTCCCCAGTCAAGGCAGAGTGTCCTGAGTGCCTCAGATAAACTCCAGGTGTTTGTAGTTTGGAGTTTGGAGTTTGGAGTTTGAGCTGAGTCCCACCCTCACTTCCGAGCTGCACCTAGTGGACTGTTTATTCCTCTGTCCAAGTTAAACAAACCTGATATGAAATTCTTCAGAGATATCTGAAAGCAGTATCCAAATATTTCTGGATTTGTTGACTTGAAGATCAGTTCAGAGGCTTATTTTATTGTTGATTTGAGAGAAGATCGGAGGAGGATGCAGAGAGTCACGTTTTCACTCTGCCATCTTGGCTCTGCCCCCCACAGAACTCACTACTTTTTTTTTTTAATTCTGAGTGGCTGACAAGGGTAAGGTTATATTGAGAAATTAAAATAATGTAAAAATAAGAGCAATCAATAAAAATTTGAAAAGTAAAGCACAATGGAGATGCCCTTTGGCAGCTTATTAAGAGAACCTAAACAATTCCTTATTAGTTGATGAGACTGGGGTTGCCAATGAGAAATCACCTGATTTGGCACTATTTCCTAATGGACAGGTTCCAATGACTGAATCTGCTTGTTATTGTGGACGCTTGGGAGAATGGAGTCTCATTAAAAGAGCTACTTCTATCCATTGGCTTATAAAAGAGAGCTCAAAGGTGACTCTCTTTTTCCCTCCTCCTTTTCCTTGCTTATAAGACAGATTGAAGCATAACAGATGAAACCTAGGTTTTAGCAACAGGAGTGGGGGAGAGTTAGGAGAGGGGACAACTAGTGGACCGAGAGCTGGGTCTGGAACCAGGAAGACCTGGATTCAAATTTGACTTCAGATGTTTCTTGTGTCTGAGTATATATGAACTGTGTGATGCTGAGTAAGTTATTTAATCTTTATTTACCTTCATTTCCTCATCTACAAAGTGGGGATACTAAGCATTTATCTCCCAAATTTGTTGTGAGAATCAAATGAAATAATTTTTAAATGCAACATTGTGCAACATAATAGGTGCTATATAAATATTATTATTTATATTATAGATTAAATTGTTATATAACATATTAGATATATTATATTATTAATAGGGTTACATTATTATCATCATCATTATTATAGTTAGGTTCCCCAGGGAGCTGTAAGCAGAAATATATATGGTTGCCATGTGCTGGGCCAAAAATTTCTGAGCACAGATCAGAGACTAGAGATCCAAGAAGAGATCCAAGAATAGATGTTCCCAGCCTGACGTCAGACACCACAGACCCAAGGATGGATGTTCCCAGCCTAAGGTCAGGAAGCAGAGATCCAAAATGGATGTTTCCAGGGCAAGATATTAAAAGAGATTTGTGCAGAAGATGGCAGAAAGGGTAAATAATCCAGGATGCTTGTAATGGTGTGGTATGATCCTGTAACGACAATGGCGGTGTGAAGCTTAGAGGGAGCTGAGGCTGGGTTGGAAAGGCAGAAACAATAAAAAAAAAAATTTCTTTTAGAATTTTACTGGAAGAAAGAAGGGATCAGACCTTGGGATTGGGCTGGATGGGATCATGATAAATGACAATAGGACAAAGACAAAGTGCTTCATTCTTCTTTTCTTCTTTTTACCCTACCTGGGAGAATGGAGTTATACCTGTGAGGAGAATTTTCAAGCATTCCTGAAGAAAAGGCCAAAGCTAGATAGAATCTTTGAAGAATATACACAAGAACCAAGAAAAACCTAAAAAATGTGACCATTTAAGCAACAGAAAGTGACTAAACTTTTAAGAAGCTCTTAGAAATCTAATAGGAAAGAAGAAATGTGTCCTTTGAAAATCTCACTCCTCACCCTCCAAAAAGAAAAGAAAATTCTACTCCCTTCAAAGATCAAAGAGAAGACAGACAACATGGTGTGGGGATAGTTTGTTTCTGCCTTGTTGCTTTTAAGAGAAGATAGAATACAGTGGCAAGAAAGAATAAAATGAAAAGAAATGAGAAAGAAGAGGGAGGAATTTATTATTTTTCATAATTCAGATTCATGAAAACATGAATATAAAAGCATGGAAAAAATTATAGGAACAGGTACTTCATAAACCTCACTCTTATCTGAACTAGCTAAAGGGGCTTTAGAAAATACACCCACAGTTAGGTGTAGAAATCTATTAGATTAGACAGGTTAATAGCTGGGGACAGGAAAGAGAATGGAGATTGAAGAGAAAGGGTATAATTACAAGAAAGATGAGGGAGGGAATAATCAGAAACAAAGCAAACTTTAATTTTCTTTTTTGAATTTATAATAGCTTTTCATTTTTCAAAATATATGCAAAGATAGTTTTTAACATTCACCCTTGAAAAACTTTGTGTTCCAAATTTTTCTCTCTCCCCCTAGATAGCAAGTAACCAATATAGGTTAAACATGTGCAATTTTTCTAAACATATTTCTACATTTATCATGCTACATAAGAAAAATCATTTCAAAAGGGGAAAAGAATGAGAATAAAAAACAAGTAAATAATAACAACAATAAAAAGGTAAAAATACCATTCTGTGATCCACACTCAGTCTCCATAACCCTCTCATAAATTTTAATTTTCAAAGATGGATCATAAGGTAGGGATTAAAGGGAAAGAAGGAAAGCATAAATCAGATCACTTCATTTAGATTGTTAGTGTTGGTCACATAGTAGTGCATACTATTGTGCTGTTGTTGTTGGTTGGTGGTCGTCCTTTGTTCTCAAAGAAGACTAAGGTGATTTCTTGACTTGCACAAGAATTGGATATAAGAGATAAGAAATTATGAAAGTAATGGATTCAAAGAAACTTGGTAAAATTTGAATGAACTAATGTCGAATATAATGAGAAGAGGGAGGAGAATAATTTGAAAAATGATTACAATCATATAAAAAACAACTTCAAAAGAGTTAATCATTTTGATCAATACAATGGCTTATCACTATTCTGGACAAAACAAACTTCCCTGCTCTTGGCAGAGAAGTGGTAGATTATAAGTGTCCAGGTTTAACTAGACACATAGTGAATAGAGTGCCCAGGTATTGAGTCAGGAAAACCTGAGTTCAAATCCAGTCTCAGATTTTTTTTTTGTCCCATTTTCTCATCTGTAAAATGAGTTGGAAAAGGAATTTTTCCAGTCACTTTTGCCAAGAAAACCCAGAATTACAACAAAGTAAGTACTGAATGAAACATACATGTTTAGATATGACTAATAATGCAAATTCATTTTTTAGAAGGGAGGGCATTGGGAAGAGTTGGAGAAGGAAAGTCTAACGGGGAAAAAATAGTGATATAAAAAGTAAAGAATATAAATTAAACATTTAAAAACAATTGGAAGAAAGGATAGTACTTCTACATTAAATTTAATATGTCCTTAAAAATTGTATATGGTTTAATTTACAAGCCTTTTTTCCTATACCTCTTTCCACATGGAAATGTTCGGGTTTATTGATATTTGTCAAGCTCATTATAAAAAAAGAAAAAAATTTTAAAGAGCCTTAGTAAGAAAAAGTCTATGGAGTTTAAGCTAAAAAACATAGCAACATGTACTCTTCCTTTGAGATAGAGAAAGCTAAGTGGGGATCAGGTCTGTTAGGAACTGTGTCACCAGAAAACATCATCAGCTATGTAGCTTCAGAGACACAAACTGACCTTGCATGTATTCAGCGGTCACAAGTATTTTCTCTCTCTCTCTCTCTCTCTCTCTCTCTCTCTCTCTCTCTCTCTCTCTCTCTCTCTCTCTCTCTCTCTCTCCCTTTCTCTCTCTCTCCTCCCCCCATCTCTGTCTCACGCACTCTCTGTGTATGTGTGTGTACACATGTACTCCCTCTACCATGGTCCTTACATGTATTCAATACTCCCACTGAAGTCACAGGTGTTTCTAGGCAAGTGTTCTCCAGGCTTATGGAGAAATTCTTTTGTTTTTACTTTTGTTACTATTCTATTTCAGGAGACATATTTGCTTTAAATGAGTTATGTCTTACAGTTAATCATTAAAGATAAATTTGTGCATAAGTTGGATTTAAATGAGGCTCACTCTCTCTTCCAGCTATCACAGTCATAGATTGCCGGGGGTCCTATCGGGGTCCCCAGCCACCGCCCTCTACTCACCCTAATCCAGGGTCTTCAGACGTCTCTGGCACCCCACCCTAGTGGAGGGGAGAACAAACCAGGCAGAGCACCCGAGGAGAGGTTAACTTCTTTATTCTCGTTCCTGGAACTTCCAACAGCCAACTGCCCCACTCACAGCCTCTGTGCCTCCTTTTATCCTCGTATTCTGGCCCTCACCCCTCCCTGTAGGCGGTTCTGCTCCTCCCAAGTCCTGCCCCTGGGGTGGAGCGTACCCGAGGGCGGGCCACTCAGGCAAGCCCAGGCAAGTCCAGGCAAGCCCAGTCCAGAGCCGCCCCCAACAATAGATGGTGGAGAAAAGCCAGGAAATTGCCTGAACTCTCACCAGATTCTCTTAAAAATAATGATAAATCAAGCCTCTTAACAGATTCTGGAGTGACAGAACCCACAAAAATGCAGAATGAAACAATTTTCCAGCTTAAGATATCTTGGAAGCACTTCAGGAAAGATCTGTCTCACTTGGACAAAAGGGGAGTGAAATGAAGGTGTGGTACAGAGAATCTAGCAGCCAGCTCTTAAAAAGAGCATAGACTAGCAGTAGAGGTCCCTTCATTTATCCTGCCTCAGCATGCCAGTGGCTCAGCAGGTGAGCTGTGAGACCTCCTACCCAAGTACAGAAAGCAAATTGTGAGTCCCTGAACCCTGGGCACCACAGGCAGGACCAGGCCAGGCCAACTCAGTGCCATAGGAAAGCCCACAGGACCTCTGCCCCAGTGCAGAAAACCAGGGAAAGGCCCTCATCTTCCTGCAGAAGGAGCTTGAGACAATCTCCCTTCTTCCCTAGGTTCAGAGCTCAACTTTAAAAAATGAGCAGTCAACACAGAACAGTGGCAGGAGAAAGTTAAGATGACTGGTGGTGGCTCAAAATTTAGTGCGTGACCTGGCTATCTGATATCTAACCAAATTCTAATGTTTCATCTGCCTTCATGGCTTTTGGAACAAATTGTTCTTGTCTGCCCATTCTATCAGGGGAAGTCTTCATATGCTTACAGTAGACATCCCCCTAACTCATTGAAGGGTTTGAGACCTTGAGTTACCCTCATCCTGATTTAGCCCATCTGTCAAAATGGCTTACCCAAATGTAGCCACTGTACATGCTACAGCTTCTTGGATTCATGAAGGTAAAAGTTATATAGATCAGGTAGACACCAAAGCTAGAAAGCAGCCCTGAAAAGGGCTCAGCAGAGGTACTAGTCTTCCCTGAATGTACCTAAAAGCAGCAGTCCCAGGGCAAAATGACTACCAGAAGATTTAATGTCAACAAATTAGAACTGAGCAGAAACAAATCATAGCTAATTTGGAAGGAAGTTAAGCCAACACACATTTTGAAACTGTGAAGCATAAAAGAAGTGTGCAGCTTTCAGAGATTTGATGTACAGCACTGCATTTACTCATCTGGACCAGAATACCCACAAACATCAGCAGAGTTGATGAAAATGATGGGAAATTCAGAAGCTGCTAAATGAAAAACAAAAACTCTATAGGGTTTATGAGCAGGATAGTTCATTCATCTCTAAGAAGGCAGAATTTAGCTCCATCAAAAATAAAATGCACATGAAACTTTGAAAGATACAGGATACTCAGTATGAGGGCAGATGAAATTCACTTTCACGCTGATAATAATAATCCAAAACATTTTCATGAAGCCCCAAGACTATTTATGGGCCAAAGACATATAATGCATCTCAATTACAGAACTATTTCTATTTAGACATGATTCTGAAGAGATGGACTGAACCCTTCTATATTGTTCTCAACAGACCATCACCAATAAATTCCAAAGTCATTGATCATTTACCCCAGATTGAAATCAATCCTTCACTAGCCAACTCTCCAAGTGAAGAATAGGTTTTGAATGCTATTAGGTTTCTTTCCTGTGGCAAAGCAGCTGGTGCTGATTCTATTCCAGCTGAGATTTAAATCTCATTCAAAAGCTTATTGAAATTTTTTGAGTTATATGACAAGAGAAAATTATTCCCCAGGAGTTTAAAGATGTCTCCATTGTCCATCTCTATAAAGATAAAGGAAATAGATTGCCCTGTGACAATCACAGGGTGGGTTTCTCTTTTAGTCATTGCTTGCAAGATTCTTGCTAGAATTCTCCTTAATAGGCTAATCCTTTACCTAGAAGTTGGTCATTTAGTTGAGAGCCAATGGGGCTCTAGAAAGGGCTGAGGAATGGTCAATATGGTGTTTACGACCTGACAATTCCAGGAGAAATGCCAGGAGCAGAACAGATGTCTGTATACAACATTTGTTGATCTGACCAGGGTCTTTGGTACTGTTAGTCATGAAAACTTGTGAAAAATTATGTCAAAATTTGTTTGCATGGACAAATGCACCAATATTTTCTGTAAATTTCATTAAAGCAAGTTTGCCCAGGTTCTGGAATAATGAACAGTGCTCCTGAGCTTTCCCAGTCACTAATGAAGAGAAACAAGGCTGTGTACTTGCTCCCATGCTTTTTAGTATGATGTTCTTGGCAATATTGTCAAACAATTTCAATCAGTACAAACAGAATAAAAGTCAGCTGTGACACTGACAGTAAATTCTTCAATTTGAAAAGGTTACAAGTCAAAAATAAAGTGGAGGGAGTGTTGGTTCATGATTTTTTAGTTGCAGATGATTGCACTCTCAGTGCTGAGATGCAACAAAATATGGATCAATTCTCTGCTGTTGGTGCTAATTTTGACCTAACAATCAACACCAAGAAAACACAGGGCCTCCATCAGCCAGCATCACACTTACCATATGTGGAACCATCAATTATAGCAATTGGTGAAGTTTTGAATGCTGTGGATAAGCTCATTTACCTTAGCAGTATACTTTCTAGCGATCTACATATTGATAATGATGTTAATGCACTCAGCTAGCTCAGTGTTTGGGAAGCTCCTTAGGAAAGTGTGGGAGATCAATATTAGACTGACTACCAAACTGAAGATTTACAGAGCCATTGCATTGACTTCATTGTTGTATTCCTGTGAAGCATGGACAGTTGACCAGAGCCATTCCAGAAAAATGAATTGATTCCATTTGAATTGTGTTGGGAAGATTCTGAAGATTACCTGGCAGGATAAGGTGCCAGACACTGGGATTCTTTCTCAAACTAAACTGCTAAGCATTCAAACTCTACTGCACAGAACACAACTCCAATGGCCTGGCCATGTTGTTTGAGTGTCAAATGGATGCTTCCCAAAAAGACTTTTTTAAAATTATAGCTTTTTATTTTCAAAATATACACATGGATTCACCTCTAGAAAACTTCTTATTTTCCCCCCCTTTGTCCCATCCCCTCCCCTAATCAGCAAGTGATCCAATATGTTAAACATGTGCAATTCCTCTATACATATTTTCACAAATATCATGCTACACAGAAAAAAATCAGATCCAAAAGGAAAAAAATGAGAAAGAAAACAAAATGCAAGCAAACAACAACAAATAGAGTGAAAATAAGTGATTTTCACTTATTTGTGGTCTACATTTGTTGTGGTCTACATTCAGTTCCCACAGTCCTTTCTCTGGGTGCAGATGGTTTTTTTTCATCACAAGACCATTGGAAGTGGTCTGAATCACCTCATTGGTGATGAGAGCCATGTCCATCAGAATTGATCATTGTATAATCTTGCTGTTGCCATGTATAATGATTTCCTGGTTCTGCTCACTTCACTCAGAATCAGTTCATGCAAATCTCTCTAGGTCTCTCTGAAATCATTCCACTGATCATATCTTACAGAACAATAATACTCCATAACATTCATATACAATAACTTATTTGGCTATTCTCCAACTGATGTGGATGGAGATCCATTCAGTTTCCACTTTTTTTGTCACTACAAAAAGGGCTGCCACAACCATTCCAAAAAGACTATTTTATGAAGACTCACACAAGGGAAGAATTCACATGATGGTAGGAAGAAGTGATACAAGAACACTTTTCACAGTCTCTCTAAAGAATTTTAGAATCAATGGCACAACATGGGAGACACTGGAAAAGTATGACATGCCCTCATCAGAGAAGGTGCTGTGCTCTATGGGCAAAGCCTAATTGAAGTAGCTCAAATGAAATGCAAGATGCACAGATTTAGAGTCCACCCCAAATGGCCACATGGGCTATTTGTGTCCAACCGGTGGCAGAGCATTCCAAGCTCGTCTGATCAGCCAGAGTTGGACACATTGAACTTGACTCTAACATATTAATGTCATTTTGGACCTCTTTGATAATGAAGGACAATAACTAACTAAAAGTAAATATATTGGTGGAGGCTGATGAGCTGCAGTTTGAAGAGATGCAGGCACATATAATATCTTTTTTTATTAATAGCTTTTTATTTTTACAAATACATGCAAAGATAGTTTTCAACATTCACCCTTGCAAAATCTTGTGTTCATCTTTTTTTTCCTTCCCTTCTTGCTCCCTCCCCTAGGCAGCAAGTAATCCAATATAGGTTAAACATATGCAAATATACATATTTCCACAATTATCATGCTGTACAAGAAAAATCAGATTAAAAAGGGGGGGAAATGAGAAAGAAAAAACGAGCAAGCAAATAAAAACAAAAAGGTGAAAATACTATCTTGTGATCTATATTCAGTCTCCATAGTCCTCTCCATGGATACAAATGACTCTTTTCATCACAAATCTATTGGAATTGTCTTGAATCACCTCACTGTTGAAAAGAGCCAAGTCCATTCCTATTGATCATTACATAATTGCTTGTACAATGTGTACAATGTTCTTTTGGTTCTATTCATTTCACTTAGCATCAATTCATGTAAGTCTCTTCAGGCCTTTTTGAACATATAGTATGTTGGACTTGGTGATAGTAATTGGAGAGGAAAGCCCTTCCAGTACAAAACCCAAACAACACACACTGATAATGTCAGAGGGATAGTAATACAATAGATGATCCAATAAGATTTAATCCCACAGGTATAAATCCAAAATGGACAAACACTTAAAGAAACCTAGAAGTGACACATACAAGGAGGAAAATCCACATACCTTGTACAGTTCAAGGCTCCAGACTACAACCTGGATGTCAGTGTTTTAGGAAGCAATCTGCTTCTGCCACCTGTTTCTTTTCTGAACCTCTTTGCTTTTTCACTGGATGAAGCTGTTTTTCTATTCCTCTTTGGCAGGTGAAACAGTGTTAGGTTATTTTAATAAACCAGCTGCTTTAAGCTCTTGCAGTGAAACAGCAGCCGTAAGCCAGGAGACTACAGCTTTCCAAATCTGCTCCCTTGCCTGAGCGCTAATGAAGTGTAAAAGCTATTTCTGGCAAAGGATGCTCACGTCAGAAAACTAGGAAGCTCCTCATAACTGTCCTCTGAGTTCTAAGAAGATTGTTTCTCTCAACCAAGAAAAGTTGTATCATTAAAGACAGTATCATAGTTAAGGGAACCCTGAGGAGTTTCCCCTATATCAGGTTTACAGATACTAATAATAGGATACTATACTGTAATAGGATAATAATAAGATATTAAATAGCTAAATTACATTTTAAAGATTCATTTACTATCTATCTTCAGGTTTTAAGCATACGAAGCAGATACAAAGTAACCTTTTGGTGTGGGAAGGGGGTAACAATTGAGCAGTGCCTGGAAGGTACTTGACCTGCCTCAGGAAACCAGAGATTGCAAGAGACTCAAATGAGGAGAAAGAACATTCTAGACATAAGGAATTGCAAATACAAAGGCATGGAGATGGGAGATTATGGGTCATATATGGGGAACAGCAGGAGGTCAGTATGGCTAAATTGTAGATTACGTGGAAAGGAGTTATGAATAAGAGAGAAGTCTGCAAAGGGACTAGATTGTAAAAAGAGCTTTCAATACCAAACCAAAGGAGTTGCCAAGCTTTAGTTTAAGCAAAATGATCTAACAGTTCGAGCAGGCTAAACATGTGTATTAATTGAAATTAAGATGAACTGAGACACAAAGCTCCAAGCACCATCAATTTATTAATGAAGTGTGAATTTATCAATAATTAAGATCTTAGCTTCCTTAGAAAAGCTAAGACCGCAAAGTGTGAGCTAGCTTTTTTTTATAATATTTCTGGGAAGCTCAGAATAAAGAGCAAGACTTGAAAGGTGAGATTCACAAGCAGGAAATGTGTTATGATTAGATATAAAGCCTAAAGAAAACAATATAATTGATATCATCATTGATATGGGATAGAAAATGATTGGCTGGAAATTGAGAATATGGGGCTAGTAACAACTCCTCCTTTTTATTAAGGAATTTATGGAGCTTTTGCATCTTGCAGGGCTTGTTAGGGGAACAAAGATAATGGACTTCCTGGTACCCATGTGCATCTTGCAAAGCTTATTAGCCAACATAACAGATTTCCCTTAATTGTACTTGGATACCCAAGGCTCCTTAATAAGATAGCAGGTCTTCCTGATTGTACATGAAGAGCAAAATGTGTAGAGGTAATACATTTCTTTGAACTAAGGTGATTTATGGGACACCTTAGCTCAGAGAGGAAGGCTGATATCCTGAACCTACAAACGTCTTAATTCAGAGACAAAGAAAGGGACTTAGATGGTTATGACAAAATACAGAATAAAATCAACTACAAATAGAATTAATTACAAAAATAGAATTGATTAGTAAATTGAATCAATTTGATTTCCCCTGTTTGATCCATGGGAAATAGGTCTCCCATGAATCACTTATCTGTAAGCTAATTCTCTACAATCTTTAACATAGTCATGAGTAGTAGTGCATACTAACACAAGTTTTTCTGGAGCTAGACTTGAACACAGTAACTAAAGCAAATTAGAAAAAGAATAACAAGATTGAGGACAATAAGGGTTCATTTACCAATGGTAACTTTCAGGTCATTTCCCTGCAGTCAAGTAAACCATGAAGAGGGACTCCACTACAAGATACCTGTAAAGATAATTGAGTTTTTGCTGTGATTCATTGAATTTTTGGGAAAGTTTGTCACAATTTCACCTGATTTATTAATATAAGAATAGCCAGATTGATTAATCTTAGTACAGGCTCTTCCCTGAAAGGCAGTGAGGAGATTTAGGACAATGTCATTATATAAGGTCATTTGGGTTAAAGTATCTACTTCAGTTTATAAGGAGGTGATGGATACACTTGTGGTTTGGACTAATTTTTCATTTTTGAGGGAGAGATTCCTAGCTGCTTGTTCTAAAATAGAGACTCCCACATAAGAAAGAGTAGCCACATAAACTTCATGGAGTCATTGCTAGCTTTTACAGCATTCTTGATTGCAACTTCTTCCTTAGTAGATAGAAATTCTTTCTTTTTTTGGCATTTCGACCACCATGTCCCCAAGTTTCTAAAAGAGTTTTTTTTTTTCCCTCCAGCTCAACAATGTGATCAAAGATTGAGCCTGAAGGAACCAAATGAGCAATTCCATAAGTACCATACCAACTGGGGGAGGGAGAGGGTGGGGGAAGATGCGCAAGCCCTATCATTACAAATGAAAAATTGACCTAGGATTACCATTTTTCATGAGACTTCAGAAAATGAAAGCTTAATTCCATTGATGATACTGTCATACTGGACCTATCTAGAGTTAAGGAAATATATCAAGGTCTGTTGTCACTAATATTGTCAAAGAGACTGTCTTTGGAACAGATAAACAGATCCATCTTTGGTAATTCTGGGAAAGGAAATACTATAAGTGAATTCCTATCCTTCCTAAATCTAAAATAATGTTGGGACCTCTCTCCTTGGTCACACAAAAATGGAAGCTTGGAAGAGGAGTTACAACTCTAAGCAAGATGACCTTAGCTTTGATGGTATCAAGAGACCCATTGCAAAGGAAAGCCAGTGAAATTAGAAGAGATCAAGAAATTATAAAACAAAATAGAAAGAATGAAAAAATAGAGGAGAATGTGAGCCATTTTATAAGAAAAACAGCCAATCTGAAGAACAGGTCAAGAAGAGAAAATATTTTTAAAATTGGACTACTTGAAATATATGACCTAAAATAATTTTGATATAATAATACAAGAAATAATCAAAGAAAATTGACCTAAAGTGATTAAATAAGAGAGGAAAGTAGAAATGGAAAAAATTTCACTGATTACCATAAGGAAATCAAATGAGAACATAATTGCTAGATTTTGAAAACCCCAGATCAAAGAGAAAATTGTACAAGCAACAATAACAATGACAACAAAAACAAAAACAATTCAAATATGCTTGAACTACCATTATAGTTAGTCAAGACCTATCAGCATCTACAACAAAAGATCACAGGTCCTAGAATATTAAATATCAACAATCAAAAGAACAAAGGTTGTAGCTGAGAATATTATATCTAGCAAAATTAAGTATAATATTGAATGTAAAGAATGGACATTCAATGAACTATTAGATTTTCAGGATTTTGTTGCAAACCAACCTGAACTCATTAGAAAATTTAACATAGTAACATCAAAGACTAATTTCAAAGGACTCCATAAAGACAAACCGTTTATATTTTATACAAGGAAATGTAAACCAGGTCTCTAACACAGTCATTAGTAATTGGGTAGTCAAAAAAAAGATTGGAATAGAGTTGAGTATGATGTCATTGTAAAAAGCAAAAATGTCTAGAAAAAGGTAAAAACAGTAATTATGCTATATGAATGTGGCGTGAGAGCAAGAAGTGACACAGAAGAATTAGATAGGGGAGGAGGGCTGGCAGTTCTGAAAACCTACTCACAGTGGGAATGGGTTAAAAAGGGAATACACACATACACACAGACCAAGAAGGGTATAGCACTCTTCGAAATCTATAAAGAATTAAGAGGAGGAGGGAATAGTATAAAGCAGGGTATAGAAGGGTGTGTAGATTAATGGAAAAGAGATACAAAGGAAGAGAAAGGATTGGGAGAGAGAATAAGGGAGGGACTCTTGGGGTGCAGATATGGGGAGCTAAGTAACAGCAAGGCAAGTTAGCAGGTAGAAGTAAAGTAAAAGAGTTAGCAGGGATAGGAAACAAGAGAAGATAAGTATATGTGTATATATGTTTATGCATGTGTATATATGTATATATACGTGTGTGTGTGTTTGTGTGTAAACATAAATGTATCTGTGCTTAACTGTAGCCTGCTTGGAGGAGGTGGGGAAAAAAAAGGGGGAAAAAGAATAAAGTAAAAAGCACCCAGCAGAGAACTAAAGAAAACCTACAAGAAATCAAAGAAAGGATGGATAGTTCTGAATATAATGTTTTTTATTATTATATATGTTTTCTAGAACGGAAATTTATTGTTAGATATTTTGAATCTTCTTGTATATTCTGCTGTGTATATGACAATTTTTTTCTTTTACTATTTCATTTTCTTTCTATTTTCTATTTACATTTTAAATGTAAAGCATGATATAAAAAAGAGTTCTAAAAGAAAAAAAGAAAGACCCATTGAATTTCTAAGTAACTTGGTTATGCAGGAGGGGGTTCAATTTAGCTTTAGCTTTCAAATAGTTTGGTATTTTTTAAATAAGGATCATTAAGATTGTAAGTGGTTAAAGCAAAGGGCATAAAAGCCCCTCTTAAAGGTAGAGGGATAGATTCTGAATCACCTGCCAACTGTGGGAAAATTTTCATTTTCAGTAATAGAAAAGATTTCTCATGGAAAATGTCATCTAACATTCATAAAGTTGTTTTGAGGCGGTACAAAGTTTTACCTACTTCTCCATGGAAGTTACTATTGAGATGGTCAACAACACCTGGAAGTCCTTCCCAGGTTGGTTCAGTCTCATTGTTCCATTGGAAGTTCTTGATGTAGCTCTTATCTCTTGGGTGTCAAATCAAGGAGTGATAAGTTCAAAGATCCAGTCTGTCATATATATATAGTTTACATATAATATTATATATATATATAATTCCTTCTTTGATCTCCTACACAGATAGAATAAAGCCAGAGGAATGACATCAAGTCACTAGATGGGTTTCATTTCACAATTTGCTGACCATAGTTTTAAGCTCTTTATTTATATACTCAGTTTGGCCTGAACTTTGGGGGTGTGGGGTATGTGAAATTTAGGAACTTCTCCTAGGTAAGAGTAAACTTTGAATGGCATAGAGTTGATAAAGTGGGTGCTGTGGTCAGAATCAATAGATGCCGGTGGGCTGAATTGAGAAACAATTTCCCTCAAGGAATATTTTAGCAACAAAATGATTGTGGCCCCAGAACCAGGAAGGTCCACAGAACCAACAGGGTGAGTTGGTTAATAATAAAAAGGCAGATGTTATAGTGGCCAGATTTAGGCATGTAGCTGAAATCCATCTGTAAATATTCAAAAGAAATATAGGCCAGGGGGTAGCCTATGGCCTATGGTCACCATAGGAGGTAGCACAAAAAGCACTCTGGTTATATACTTATAATTGCAAACCACAACAAAAGGCAATAAGAACATGAACAATCAATTTATTAGGAAGACAAGTAGTCCCTAAGCAATTGGATCCACAACCTTCTTCCCCATTAAGGATCCTTCTGCTCATTGTCCTTGGAAGGTCACTATAAATAGAATGAGGTGATACAAATATTATGATCTGTCAGCTTTAGAAGGAGATTTCACATGATTGGTTATGGGGGAGAGGTGGAAGAATTCCTATATTTGGTTAAGGGTGATGTTCATTAATCATTATTTTGTCAGTACCTTTCTTGGGCCTTTTATCAACCATCTGGCCATCTCAGCAGGAGTTTTCAGGGGTTTGGTCAGCAGGATTCTGGGGTTCAAGAAAAATGTGACAAGGAACCAGGGAAGTTGTAATTTTTAAGCAAAAGTCACTTAGAAGTGGGTGGGAGTAGTGCTAGTACAGCAAATTCCTAACAAAAGTTAGAAAAAAATTTTTTCTTATAATTGGCCCAACTAATATGGTATAACTCTATCCTATAAATCAATCACAAATAATATAATTATTACTACAAGATGGGTTAATTAATCATGACTTATTCTTACAGCACTAACATAATTTACTCAACTTAATTCTTTTAACATTAAAAGTTTGAGAGATAAGCATTTCAACATTATCAAGCATTTCAACATTATTAACATGTAGTGGACTTCCTGCCATCTAGGGGAGGGGAGGGGACTGGGGGTAAAATTTGTAATGGAAAGCTTTGTAAAGATCAACGCTGGGGAACTACCCATACATATGTTATACAAATAAAAAGCTTTAATAAAAAAAAAAGTTTGAGAGATATAATTTCTGGATAATTAATCATTTTACTAATAATGCTAGCATTTTATTAATGAGAGGATCAGTGACACTCTCAAATGCCAAAGAGAGATAATCATACTGGGCACTCACTTTATATATCCTTGGAAGAATGGGTATTCCTGAGGGTGGCAATCAACTTTGATTGGTGAACAAGTAATGAGAAAGAATGAATATTACAATGAGAATTGGATCTATTCTCATGATGGGTTTGGGGAATATAAACTTTGATAATGTCTTTTATTTCTAAATTGCCTAATCTTGGACAATGCAATCAAAGAATTTGTCTCCATCCAAACTTGTGCAGAGCACAATGGACTTCTCTTCCCCACCTTAGATTAAATTCCTTCTAAAGTTAAGTAGGTAGATTGAGGAGAAACTTAGTTCAATCTCATTATCATCAATGTCCTTCAGAGACTGAAAAACCTATGGCTTCTGAAAAAATCCTGGTCCTAATTCAATAATTGATTATTAATGGGAGAGGGAAATAATCCTTTTTCTCATTCTATTTTACCTAATTCACTAGTGCAGTCGTTGATCCCCATTAATTCATAGTGATTTGAGTAAATGCTGATTAAAATGAATAGGAGTATCAAAATTATTTTCACAATATTTGGTGATAGAAATACTAGAAGAGGAGTATCCCAGAGCCCAGCAACCTATTTTGCTACAACAATCAAACCATTGTTTCCACTTTTCATTTTCAGAGTTACCACAGAAAAAAGAGACTTGATCATCACATAAAAGGAAATTAAAAATATGTGTGGGGCCTTCTAGAGCAGCAAGCTTATTGGCTGTGTCAGCATCATTATTTCCTCTTTTATATCTTTTTTTTTTTTTCTTTTTCTGAGGCAATTGGGGTTAAGTGACTTGCCTAGGGTCACACAGCTAGGACATGTCTGAGACCAGATTTGAACTCAGGTCCTCCTGACTTCAGGGCTGGTGCTCTAACCACTGCGCCACCTAGCTGCCCCTTTTATATCTTTTTTAAAAGACAATTTTTTTGGTTATACTTTCAGTTTTTTTTTTTTTTCTGGAGATGGATAGTATCTTCCTTCACAAGTCCTTTTTTAGTTATTTTGAGTATTTATAACATTCAAAACAACTTAGTTGTTCACAGACGTGCTTTGTCAATATTGTTATTACTATATACAATGTTCTCTTGGTTCTGTTCATTTCACTTTTCATTATTTCATGCAAGTCTTTCCATAATTTTCCAAAATCGACCAGCTCATAATTTCTTACAGGACAGTACTATTCGTTCACAGTCATATACCACAACTTGTTTAGTCATTCCCCAATTGATGGGCTTCCCCTGTTTCTAATTCTTTACCTCTACAAAGAGTGCTGTTATCAATATTTTAGAACATAGAGATTCTTTTTCTTTTCCCCTGATCACTTGGGAAATAGACCTAATAGTGATATTGACAGTTGCTTCCTCTTGACACAGAGTCACTTCCATCAATGTGGTTAGAATGGCCAGGGCAGTGGCAAGTTTTAGAGCAGACAAGAGATCTTTGATAAAATCTTCATTAGCAATAACTGTACTGTCAGATGTCAAAAAAATCTTGTCTTTGTAGCCAAAGTATTCAGATATGGTAGATACCAAATGTATAACTTGAGTAAGGAATTGATAGTGGTACTCTTACATGTCATAGTTAGAAATGAAGATGGTGGCAGGATAGTAAGTACTATCTCATAAAAGAAGACCTGTCAACATATAAAACAAAGTTAGGACCTTACAAAGGGATATCAGAAAAATCATTAACAGGGTTTTTCAGCCATACCTACTACAGAGGTACAATCATGTACCTCTTTTTTTTTGAGGGTGATGTTCACTTCCTATTTGGCAAGACTTGAGTTTGTTGATGAAGACCTCAACTGGGGCACTGCACTATTAAGGGTACAGCAAAAACTAAATCATAAGCCTTCTCTGCCAAAAAGCAGATACTCTAGATGTCACAGACTCAAACTGAAAAAATTAATAAGCTACTGGTTATGGAGTATGTCCAAAAGACACCAGAAGCCACTGCCATTATGCTTCTGTACAAAAAGAAAGAAAAACCATAATCTGGGAATTCTAATGCAGGTGCCAATATTGGCTTTTTTTAAGGTCTGAAAAGGTGGAAAGATCTTGATAATCAAGCTGCAAATGATCCAGAACTGAACATTAGGAAAGGATGATTATTCTCTTGACACATTTAGGGACAGATTGTTGCTAGCAGGAGGTCATTGACATATTGGATCAGAGAAGAATGCTTGAAAGTGATATACACTAAATACTATTGTTAAATTTGTGAGAATAAAGTGGAGCTCTGAATACACTGTTGAGGCAGATGGGTCTACTTCCTTGATGTGTTTTTCCAGCTGAATGCTGATAGATGTTGGGTGTCTGAGTGAATGGAAATTATAAAAAGTGCTGAGCAAATATCTATGATCATAAAATAGGTAACCTCACAAGGGACTGAAGAAATAATAGTAGCAGCATTGGGTACCATTGTATGCCTAGGAATAACAGTGATGCTCAACTCTTGTACAAAGCAATAAATAGGCTTCCCATCTGGACGTGGCATAGGCTTTTGAACAGGGAGGGAGGACTGATGTACTGCAAGGCAATTTGCAAGGCTTTATAAAACCCCAATCCCTTAAAGAGTCAAGATGGGTTAAATGCTCTCAATAGCCTTTCTGTGGAAAGGGTATTTCAAAATAGATGATGGAGGGCTTCCTCTAATTTTAATGGCAACAGGAATAGCAAATTTCAGGAGTCCACATCTGGAAGATATAGAGGTCCATATGGAGTCTGCAATATTAGATAGGATGCTAAATAAATCTCTGACCATCTCTGGGTCATTTTGAATGAGAATGAGAAAATGAGCAAAAGAAATCCTCCAGAACCTGCAAGTATGAAGTACCATTGAGAGAACAGGAAATAGTAGCTCTAAGTTTGCAAAGAAGATCTTGCCTTTGTAGATTTATAGGTGCTTTGGGCATGAGGAGAAAAGAGTGTTTAACAGACAAGGAGTCAATAGATACTGTGTGATGTAACAATCTAGAAACATTCAGAGATTTTCCCAAGATCCCAATAACATTTAAAGACCCAGTAGAGATGCAAGTGGAATTAGGTTTGCTCTTAGAACCGAATGAGAAGCTCTGTTATCCAGTAGTCAATCATAAGAGTGCGTCACTAACTCTAAGCATGATATAAAGTTCACCATTTTGAAAAGAAGAATAGACTGGAATAACTGAGACCAGGACATCAGGTTCAGGAAAAATAAAAGTCTTCTTTGGAATCTGCAAATCCTCCCTCTTTTCATTCCCCCATACTTTTATGTAGCAAAGTTACCCTGGGAACTCTTAAGGTTAACTTCAATTTCTGAGGTCCTATTGTTTCTTTTTATAATCTTGGATAATATGGACTTTCTCTCTACAATAGAAACACTCATATGATTTGTGCATTTTGATAGAGCCTCTGGAACAGATGGTACAATGGCCTCCAAAACAGCCTGTATGGGAGTTTGTGAAATAGCCTGTACAAGAGCAAAGATAGTTTGTTCCTATATCTTAGGTTTCACCTCTCCCTTTTCCATTTCTTCCTTTTCAGAAACATATTCTTAAGTTGGCCATCCTGGGTACCTTTTATGGAAATGTTTTCATATTTTTGGCAGTAATTGATTTGTAAATTGTATGTTAATGATGGGTGTATCTCATGGGTTGAGTAGGTCTAATCTTGCATAATAGGTCAGCACTTCTTGCTCTATCTATAATAAATTTCTCCTCCTGTATTGTCTCCTGAAATTTACTTCAATTTTCAGATCTGGTGGTGCAAGCTTTCATGCTTGTAATTAAGTTATCCCTGGCTTGTAATAATCTAATACAATGAATCTGAACATTATGATTCCAATGTATTGGCCAATTGGGAAGAATTTCAGGATCTTGAGAATCCCCTCAGATTAGGGGAATTCTATTAGTCATCTATCATGGCAGTTCTTTCTCCAATCAAGGTCAGCAAAATCTCCTTAAGTAGAGTTTTACCCTGTAAAAATAGCCTTAAATTGGGAAATAAAAACCCTAGGATCTTCATAAAATTTGGGTAGAGGGACTGAAAGACTGATGGTATCTATTGAGTCATAATTAAATATTTCTTAAAGAAGAAATATACCAGTTAAGTTGTTTTTTGCTGTTTAGTATTTTGTTCTGAAAATTTCACAAATGCTCTGATTGGGGAAGTGAGGATAGGGATGTGAAAATTTGCCTTAGGGACTAGGCTGGTTTTCTCTACTACTCCTAGCTGGCTTCCCAATTGTTGGGGTAAAAATTAAAGTAAACTGAGGCACAAAGCTGCAATCATGGTCAATTTATTAGTAAAGTGTGAATTTACCAATAAATAGGATCTAAACTTCTTCAGAAAAGCTAAGACCACAAGGTGAGGTGAACCAGCCTTTTTATAGTCTTTCTGGGAAGCACAAAATAAAGAACAAGGTGAGACTTCACAGGCAGGAGATGTTATGATTAGTTATAGTCTAAAGAAAACAATATGGTTAGTGGTATCATTGATGTAGGGTACAACCTGATCGGTTGGAAATTGGGAATGCAGAGCTAGTAACAATCAACCCTTCTTTGTCATTAAGGAATGCTGATTGATTTATGAAGTTCATCTGAATCCTTCAGGACTTATTAGGAGAACAGAGATATCAGACTTCCTGCTCTCCATGTGCATCTTGCAAAGCTTGTTAGCCAATATAACATATTTCCCTTAATTGTACCTGGGCATCAAGACTAATTAGTAAGATAAGTCTCCTTTATTTGTCAGTGGGCAATAATATATCTATGAGCAGTATTATTTGTAGAGCTAATATATATCTTTGAATTAGGGTGATTTGTGGGACAACTTCACTTAGAGAAGGCTGGACTTCTGAATCGATAAGCTTCTTAACTCAAAGACAAACTTAGTTGGTTATACAAAATACAGAATAAAATCAACTACAAATAGAATTAATTACAAAAATAGAATTGATTGGGGCAGCTAAGTGGCACAGTAGATAGAACACCAGCCCTGAAATTAGAAGGACCTGAGTTCAAATCTGGCCTCAGACACTTCCTAGATGTCTGACCCTAGACAAGTGGCTTATCCCCAATTGCCTCAGCAAAAAATAAAATAAAATAGAATTGATTAAGAAAAGGCATCAATTTGATTTTTCTCAAGTGGAATGGGCTATCTCAGGAGATAACAGGTATCCTCTCTTTGAAGGTGGTAAGCAGAAACTGGGTAACCATTTTGGGGAGTTATTTTTAGGTATAAGTTGAATTAAATTTTCTCTGAATTGCCTTCCAACTCTAAAATACTGTGACTCCACGATTCTGTTTTAGATTGGATTGTATCACATCCTATGGAGCATTCAGAGGAATAGGTTATTTTGAGGTTATTTTGGAACATGTGTGGAGCTCAACAGAGCTCACCTACCCTACTTCCAGTGAAAAGTGCCCTGGCTCAGTACTGAAGCCCTTCCTCTGTCACATAATGCCACAATTTTTCACTGTTCTTGATTGGAACATGTCTTTGGCATGAGGAAGCAATCTTTTAATTGGTTTCTTGGTCCTAGTGGCAGAATTTGGGTGAGGGAAGGAGGTTTCAAAGAGAACTGACCTCTGAGCAGAGAACTGCCCACTCAGTAGACTTTGGCAAGAGAGAGAATTCCATAATTACTTGTTTTCTTCTTAGCTTTTGAGGTTGTGGGATTCTTCAGGAACAAGCATTTATTATCAGTCGGTGAACATTATTTAGTGCCAGGTACAATAGTAATACATACAAAGGATACAAAGAACATCAAACCTACTCATAGCTCTCAAAGAGCTCTCAGCCTAATAGGAGAGAAACATGCAAACTATATGTACTATACAAGGTATAGCTAGGATCAATTGGAAATAATCAACAGAGAGAAGCCTGCCAATTAAGATGGGTGGGAAAGACTTAGAAGATGTAATTTTAGGTGAGAGTTGAAAGAAGTCAGGAAATTAGGGAGGCAGAATATAAGGAAGAAGAATATTCTACACATAGGAGACAACCCCTGAAAATGCCCACAACCAAGAATAATGTCTTATTCAAAAAAGAGCAAGGCCAATATCACTGAACTGAAGATTTACATGGGAATGTAAGGTATAAGAAGACTGAAAAGGAAAGGCAGTTTACAAAATGTTTTAAATCCAAATATTGGATTTTATATTTGCTCCTAGAGGTGATAAGAGAGCCACTGGAGTTTATTGAGAATGAAGTTCTCAATAAACAAGGCATGATATGATCAGATTTGTGCTTTAGGAAATAATCACTTTGACACTTGAGTGAAGGATAGACTGAAGGGGGGAAAGACGTGGCAGAGAGACCAACAAGCATCCTATTGCTGCAGTACAGCATGAGGTGATAAGGATTTGCACCAAGATCACAGTAGTGTAAGGGCAAAGGGGAAAAGGGGGCATGTAGCTGAAATCTTGCAAAGTAGAATCATAAGGACTCAGTAGCAGATTTGATGAAGGGAGTGAGAGTTGAGGATATCAACTAGGTTTCAAGCCTAGGTGATTGGAAGGATAATAACGCCTTTGACTCTCAGTAATAAAGAAATTTGGAAAGATGTGGATTTAGGAAGAAAAATATTGAATTAGTTCAGTTTTGGACATGTTGAATTTAAGATGTCTATAGGACTGCTAATTCTAAGTCTGAAACTAGAGTTCGAGAGAAAGAAGTTAAGAGTAGATCAATAAATCTGAGAATATTCAACATGAAAAATCATCCTCAGAGATGGTAGTTGAATCTTTGGGAGCTGATGAAATCAGAGGTGAAATGGTAGAAATGGAGAAGAGAAGAGGGTCCAGTTTTGGGCACAACCATAGTCAATAGCCATTATCTAGATAAAGATCCAACAAAAGAAACTGAGGAATGGTCAAATAGGTAGAAGGAGAATGGGGAGAGAATGATGTCCCAAAAACCTAGATAAGAGAATAGTAAGAGGAATAGAGTGATCAAGAGGGTCAAAAGCTGTGTAGAGATCATGAAGGAGGAGGACTGAGCAAAGGCCATTAAACATGGTCATTAAGAGGTAATTAGTAACTCTGGAGAGAGCAGTTTCAGTTGAATGATGGGGTCAGAAGCCAGACTCTAGAGTGCAGAGAGGAAGAGGAAAAGTGTATCATTGTTGTTTAGCCATGTCTGATTCTTTGAGATCGCATGCCCTACTATGCTCCACTTTTCTTGAAATCTGTATAAGTTCATGTTTGTCACTTCCATGACACTCTTTCCATCTTATCCTCTGCCATCCCCTTTTCCTTTTGCCTTCATTCTTTCCCAACACTGGGATTTTTTCCAGTGAGTCCTGTCTATTCAATTCATGGCCAAAATATTTAAGCTACAGTTTTGGTATTGACCTTCTAGTGAATAGACTGAATCAATTTCTTAAAGTATTGATTGATTTGACCTACATGCCATCCAAAGGGGTCTCAAAAGTCTTTCCTTCCAAAAAGCAAGCATCTTTTAAATCTCATGGTTACAATCACTGTCTGCAATGATCTTTGAGTCCAAGAATATAAAATCTGAAATGCTTCCATTTCTTCTCCCTTTCAAAAGTGATTGGATCAGTTGGGTTATCTTCCAACTTGAGGGATTCATCTTCTGACGTCATCTCTTATTATCATTTTAGTACTATCCTTGGCATTTTCTTGGTAAAGATACTGCAGTGTTTTACCTTTTCCTTCTCCAGTATAAAATCTTGTGTCCAAACATTCCACTATGGCTTGTACATCTTGGGTAACAGTATATAGATGGCATAGCTCATAGTTTCAATGAGCTACACAAGGTCTTCTGCCATGACAGGGCAGCAGTGCACTAAAGGATAGGGTTGTTGCTGCTGAGTTGTTTCAGTCATGTCCAACTCCTTCTGACTCGCTTTGGGGGTTTTCTTGGCAAAGATACTAAAGTGATTTGCCCTTTCCTTCTCCAGTTCATTTTATAGATGAGAAACTGAGACAGACTGAGTTAAACGATTTATCTAAAGTCACACAGTTAGTGTCTCATGAAGATGAGACTTCCTGATTCTAAGCCTGGTGCTCTATCCACTGCATCATCTAGCAACCCAGAGAGAAATTTGTGAATGGCCACCATCTCAAGGAAGTTAGCCACAAAAATGAGGAGAGATAGGACTCTCTAGTCATTGGGGATGGATGGATCAAATGATGTTTCTTGAGAATGAGGATGTAGGTATGTTTGTAGCCAGTAGGGAAGCAACTAGCAAACAGGGAATGATTGAAGATAAGTGAAAGAGTGCGGATGACAAAGGAGGCAATCTGGATGGAACAGGATTATTTGTGCAGGTAGAGGGGTTTTCCTTGTTAAGGAGAAGGGCCTCCTCATTATGTGAGATGGATAAAGGAGATAGTGTTAGAAGGCATCACAGTATTATGAAATGAGGCAGAATGAAAAGATGGAGAAGTAATAACCTCCAGGAAGAGAATAATATTCATTCATTCAACATGAATTTGTTAAGCATCTACTATATATCAGGCAATGTAGTAAGTAGTAGGGATCCAAAGAAAAGCAAAAAGTAATTCCAGTTTTCAAGGAGGTCACAATCTAATGGGAGAAGATAGCACACAAATAATATGTGCCAACAAGATAAAGACAGAATAAATTGGAGATCATCTCAGAAAAAAGGTTATTAAAGCTTTTTTTGCAAAACATATGCATAATTTTTCAACACTGACCTTTGCAAAGCCTTCTGTTACAAATTTTTCCCTCCTCCCTACCCCCTCCCCTAGATGGCAGGTAGTCTAATACATGTTAATTATGTTAAAATACATGACAAATCAAATATATGTATACATATTTATAGTGTTTTTTTTTTTTGCTGTACAAGAAAAATCGGATCTACAAGAAAAAAAAAACTTGAGAAGAAAAACAAAATGCAAGCAAACGTCAACAGAAAGCATGAAAATGCTATCTTGTGGCCCACACTCAGATCCCACAGGCCTCTCCCTGGGTATATATGGCTGCCTTCATCACTAAACAATAGGAACTGGTTTGAAACATCTCATCATTGAAGAGAGCCATGTTCATCAGAAATAATCATCATATAGTCTTCTTGTTGCTGTGTATAATGATCTCCTGGTTCTGCTCATTTCACTCAGCATAAATTCATGCAAGTCTCTCCCCAGGCCTCTCTGAAATCATCCTGCTGGTTGTTTCTTACAGAACAATAATATTCCATGACATTCATATACCACAATTTATTCAGCCATTCTCCAATTGATGGGCATCCATTCAGTTTCCAGTTTCTAGCCACTACAAAAAAGGCTGCCACAAACATTTTTGCACCTGTGAGTCCCTTTCCTTCCTTTAAGATCTCTTTGGGATATAAGCCCAATAGAAACACTGCTGGATCAAAGTGTATACACAGTTTGATAACTTTTTGAGCATAGTTCCAAATTACTCTCTAGAATGGCTAGATCTGTTCACAGTTCCACCAGCAATGTATCAGTGCCCCAGTTTTCCCACATCCCCTCCAACATTCGTCATTATCTTTTCCTGTCATTTTAGCCAATCTGACAGGTGTGTAGTATGTCAGAGTTGTCGAAATTTGAATTTCTCTGATCATAGTGATTTGGAGCACCTAGAAAAGGCTTCTTTTCAAAGGTAAGATTTTAACTGATACTTGACTGAATCAGGAATTGGAGCTAAAGGGGAAGAAAATTCCAGGGATGGGGTTCAGGCAGTGAAAATGTAGAGTTGGGAGATAGACTGTCTAATTCATGGAAGAGCCAGAAGGCCAAGAGTTACTAGATCAAGAAAGATGAGGATTGAGAAAGGCTATCACTCAGGTAAGAGATCATTGGTACTTTTTTGAAGGGAGTTGAGGTTCTGGAACGTAGCATCCTTTGCAGAGGAAGGAGGATTTTAATTTCATAGGCCTTATTATCCTGTAAATAAAATATTCCAGATACAAAATATTTCCTGGGTAAAGTCAATTTAAGGTGTGGCTTCAAGAGTAACCCAAGTTCAAGACCAAAGAGATCTGCTCTTTTAGAAAAGAAATATAGAGGAATTTACAACTCAAAAAGAATTTTTAATAGTTTTTTATTTTTCCAAATACAAGCAAAGATAGTTTTCAACATCCACCTTTACAAAACCTTGTATTCCATTTTTTTCTCTTTGCTTTCCCCTACCCTCTCCCCTAGATAGCAAGCAATTTAATAGAGGTTAAACATGTGCAATTCTTCTAAACATATGACCGTATTCATCATGTGGCACAAGAAAAATCAGATCAAAAGGGAAAAAATGAGAACAAAAAAAAAGCAAGGAAGCAAACAACAAAAAAAGGTGAAAATATTATGTTGTAATCCACATTCGGTCTTGAGAGTCCACTTTCTGGATGCAGATAGCTCTCTCCATCCCAAGTCTATTGAAATTGGCCTGAATCACATCATTGTTGAAAAGAGCCATATCCATCAGAGTTGATAATCACATAATTTTGTTGTTGCTATGTACAATGTTCTCTTGATTCTGGTCACTTCACTCCAGGCTTTTCTGAACTTAGCCTGTTTATCATTTCTTATAGCACAATAGTATTCATTACATTCATCTACCATAACTTATCAAGCCATTCCCTAACTGATGAGCATCCACTCAATTTCCAGTTCCTTGCCACTACAAAAAGAACTGCTACATTTTTGCACATGTGGGTCTTTTTCCCTTTTTTATGATCTCTTTGGGATACAGCCCCAATAGAGACACTGGCTATGTACAGTTTGATAGTCCTTGGGGTACAACTCAAAATTTTAAAAAATAAATGTTAAATTTTTTTAATACAATTGGGAAATATTTAACAAAATAAAAATATATTTAAAATAAAATAAAATCTGGTACCCAGGGACAATAAAGAAAAGAAGTGTAGATCTTGCCCAGAAGGACTTGCTTCTTGGAAACAATAGGATCACTCATGAAGTTCCATGGCTGGGGAAGCAAATCATGATACCGAGAGCAGAGAGAAGTACTCTGCTTGTCCTTGTTACTGAGTTATTCAGGTATTAGTTGTTTTCCTTTGTTCTTAAAGAGGGCCAAAATGAGATCACTAGGTAAAAGTCAAGTTACAGTGTATCTAACTGTGGCTGATCAGACCAACATGAGCTCAGAATGTTCTGCCACAGATAGGCACAAATAGTCCATGTGAGCATTTGGGGTAAATTCCCGACATTTCCACATCTCACATTTCTTTTGAGCTACTTCAGTTGTGCTTTGCTCACAGAGCCCAGAATCTTCTTTGATGAGGGCACACCATGCTGAACTGTCCTGTGCCAGGTTTCCTATGTCACATAATTAGCTAGGGGACACCACAGTGCATAGGGCACTGGGCTTGGAGTCAGGGAGACTAAGCTTCATGAGTTCAAATATGGCCTCAGACACTTTCTAACTGTGTGACCCTTGGCAAGTCACATAACCCCTTCTGCCTCAGTTCCTTATCTGTAAAATGAGCTGGGAAAGGAAAAGCCAATTCAGATTATATAGCTCCGTAGGAAGGACGTGTGACTATTTAATAATTCCAAACTGGATTTGCCATGGGGAACCTGAACCATATGTAACCCTGTGAATTAGAAAGAATTAGATAAAATGTAGGAATAAAGAATTTGGTCATGGTTTTACCATTGACGCCTCATGTTCAATACCCTTTTGAGGGGAGTTTAAGAACTATTGTGAGTATTTTCTGTATTTAAAGGTTCTGAAAGGTCCTTTGAACCTTTGGGATTTTTTTTTCAAAGTGAAATAAAAGCTGTCTTCTACCTAACTTGCACTTTTTACCTTGAATATTAGTATAGGAGCTAGGGATTTTGCTGTGCTGGAGAAATCTTGGTAGGAATTTATTTGTGGTAGAGGCATAATAAGTTAAAGAGAAAATATGCCTTTGGGGAAGTCCCTGAAATCTGATGCACCCTGTATGAGGCCAGAACGTGGGAGGTCCTGAACCAAGGATTGAAATAAATTAATGATAATTTTTGTATTTTATAACAAAACTTTAACAGTTCAAAGATAAAAGCTGTTTTCATATAATTACTGGCAATGCTCTACTTGACTTAAATATTTTTCCAGTTAATCTCTTCATAAAAGATTTCTTTTCCTGGATTGAAGATATTTTACAAAGCCCCAGCTGCCTCCTTAACTCACAAATTCCTTTAATAACTAGCAGTCAGGTTACTAAATTTAAGCCTAAACAAAGTGAATTGTAACTGTTCTGATTTTGGAACACAATCTTTAAAATTACAACTAGGTAAGAAATCAAATGCCTTCTTTGTATGTGAGAAAACTTGGAACGCAATCCTGGCAATAACACTTTGTATTTTCCATATGTCAGCTTAGATACGCATGCCTATCAGGAAATGCTCCTTCTCTTGTCTATGTAGCTCCTGATTTCCTTGCTTTTGCTTATTGTTTCAGGGCGAGAAATCAATTGAACTATGTATCTAGAGATTTAAAGCTGTCCATTATTCCTGTTATCATATTTAATCATTTTCTGAATGTATTCAAATAGTTCAACCAAGATGTTTTCTTAAAAAGCCAACAAAGTCAAATTAGCTGAAATTCTGTTCGTGTTCCATTTTTTTTCGCACCCAGTCAGATATCTCACAACAGATGGATGAGTTTAGGAGACCAAGGGGGGAGAGGGGGAAGATGAGACTGAACAGTGAGACATTTGCTGTGAGAATGCCTCTAGAAATGAGATTTTATTTCACTGTGCAGGGTGTGTGTTTGTACAATAAGGTGTATTTAACTCTGTATAGCAAAATAACTATGTGTCTCTTGAAGTGTGTTTGTGTTCATAATAAGGGAGTTTATGGTTTATGAGAGTGTGCATGATGGGGTGTTTTTGTGTTTATGGTTTATGACTACACTGTGCATGTTTGGATGTATGATAAAGAGTGCAATATAATGAGTTGTATTTTTTTGCATGTGTAAATAGTAGTCTTAGTATGTATGCATGGTAAAGGGTATGCATTTTGTCTATATGGTAATGAGGTATATTCACATGCATGGTCCGTTTTTGTATACACTGAAATATATGTACTTGTGTAAGTAACAAGAATGACATTATCTACAATGAATTTGCATGAGTGTGTATAGTGAGGGGATATGTTCATGTGTTTTTGTGTGTGGTGAAGGCAATACCGGTATGATGGGGTGATAGAGGTATATATATATGGTAAAAGGAGTGTGCTTGTGTTTGTGGTGATTAGAGGTATTTTTGTGTATGTCAATGACTTGTATTTTTATGTATCTAGTGTGTTAGGTGTTTGTAGGTGGTAAGTATATAATCTGATTGTGAAATTTTGTAAAGACCGGTTCCCCCTTTGGTGGTCTATGTGTATGGTAAGTTTTTTAAAAGTATGTGTAAGCAGGTGATGTATTTACGGTACGATTATGGGGACACAGAGTCCTATTCTTGCTCCAGCTATCCCCCACAAGTCCTTGGGTGTGTGTATAGTGAGAGAAGCTATTTTGTGTATGTGGCTATTGCTTACAAGGTGGCTGTATATAGGACAGAACGTCCTATACTTCTGAGAACTCCAATTGGTGACAGGGATGCCTGTGTGTCCCAGTAGGTCTTGGTGTGTATGTGTGCCTGTGCACACACTGGATGTGTTGGGGTATATGTGTGTGTCCCATTAGGTCTCAGTGTATGCATGTCTGTGTGTACACACTCAGGTTGGGGGACACCTGGGGGTGTAGGTGTGTGTCCCCGTAGGTCTCAGTGTGTACATGAGTCTATGTGCACACACTGGAGGGGGGACGTGTTGGTGTATGTGCGTGTGTCCCAGTAGGTCTCGGTGTGCACATCCTGGTTGAGAGACGTGTGGGGCGGATGGTTGGGCTGTCCGTGGGCCGAGCGCATAGTCTCGCCCAGGTCTTGGGGAGCATGCTTAGCGAGGATGCGCAGTCCGTCCCCCCTACTCCCCGCGGCGGTCCCTTTGTGTCAGCCTTGGGCCCTGGCCTCGCAGTAGACTATATCCCGCCTCCTCCAGTCCACTTCTCCTAGCCCGCACTCCCCCGCGCGGTTACTATGGTAGCCGTCCGTCCGACTTCCCGCCCCCTTTCCTAGTCCCGCCCCGCCTGTGCTCCCGCCTCCTGCCTCCCGCCGCTGTGGCTGAACTGGGGAGGGAGGAGGGGAGGGTGGAGAGGAGGAAGAGCGGGGGCCGGGGCCCTCGAGGAAAGGAACGCCGGCGCGCCGGGGCCCGCGCTCCCATTGGCCACATCTTTCGGGGGTCGGGAGCCCCGCCTCCCCGGCGGAGGTCACGTGATCCCTTTCCAAGATGGCCGCCCTGTTGTTTTGATGAATAATCCTTGGTGGGGCCAGGGGGGCCAGCGGCGGGCGGAGGGGTAGGAGGCTTAGCGCTCGGGCCCGACTCACCCGCACTCCCAGCCCCTTCCCCGGCCCCCGGCGGGGCTCTGGCACGCAGGCAGGCGGGAGGGCAGACAGGCCGGCAGAGCGGGGCGGGGC